>LPNX011232001.1:24644-35436 GCA_001517045.1 Pseudotsuga menziesii
CCCTTTATAAATAGATTTGTCCTGACGACCCTTCCCTATTTTTTGCCTCTTCAGAGCCCTGATGGGTACACAGTTGTATCAGCCGCAGCAGATGAAACACTAAGGTTTTGGAAAATTTTTGGAGGTGCGGATACCTCAAAGAAGGCTAAGATTAAAGACGCAAGAGCGGCTTTCAGCAACTTTCATACTCACATCCGCTAAGAAGTATCTGTCCAGATTTATTTAATTAGGATGGATGTTCAACTCAAGGTAGTAATTAATGTTTTCTTTTCTCTTTATAAAGCTCTTCTGCAGGCGCTCTGTAGTTCTGTTGGATTTTTATGTGGTACGTTCTACTTTCTTCATTGTACTTTGTTCGTTCCTTTGGTACTCATATACCATGAATTGTGTAATTTTTCTTCTGTTGCAACAGATTTGTGAGACAACGATCAGATTCTTCAGTTGCATGATAAAATTTGAAATGGTTTTGGTAGAGCTTCAAGATGTGAACAAGTATCTCATTCAACTCTATAATGAAGCCTGCATGCTTCCACAAGTGAAATAATGATAAGGTGATGCTCAATGTTGTAGGCAATTAATTATTGAATTATTTATCTTGATTAGCTGTAAGGCAACTTATTGTGAAATTACTTAATTTGAAATAAATTTAGAAGGTTTAGTTGTAGATACTATTCTGATTTGTTTGTGTTGTCTAAATTCTAATATGAGAAAATATTTGACCAAACGGAAAAACCGACTGAATCCCTCCACCCTTCAGCAGGATACAGTGTAATTTGTTGTTATTGCAGTGCTATTTAAGATCTGTGTAACACCGTGAATTGCTTATCTTTGCTAGCAGCCAAACATGTTACTGAATAGCATCCAATGGGCAAGAATGCGGTCAGGTCCCTAAGGTGCGCTTTTTATCTAGTTCAATTTTCCAGCATAACTGAATTTGTAAGTATATTCTAAGGTGTGCTTTTTATCTACATCAATTTTTCAGCACAATTGAATTTGTAAGTACCTCTTGGTGATAGTGCGCTTCATTTTTATTATCTTTTATTGCATGAATTGTGTTGTAATTTCATTTTCATTGTATTGGATTCTTCACTGACAGCTGCGTTGCCTCATTGTAGCTTTTACTTGGGCATTGATAATCAATATATTGATTGTCTGTCCATTATTTTTTTAAGGCAATGGCATTTTTAAATGCCACCAATCTATTGGAAATTTTTTTCATCTTTCATATTCTTAAATTGGAAATCAACATGAAGCTTTTCTGTGATTAAGGTTTAATATGTTCCTAACCAAAGTATAGAAAAAATATTAGATCTGCAATCTTCATTAAGTCAAAGCTAATGATAATGTTTTAAAAGGGTCTATAGCTGTAAATCACAAATATTTTCTAAAATTTTTATTGTTCTGGGTTTGTTTAAATTCTAAATTACAATATAATTGCATCAAATAACTAAAAGTTTAGTTTGTTCATGGTGAGTTTTTGGCATTTCATTATGATCTATCATTACATTTACAGAGTGTTGCTACTTACTTCAAGGTGCATATCTTTTCATATATGCTCGTGTTTGTGTAAGATTGCTCACGATGGAAACACTTGATTTGATTAGTTCACTAAAAATGTTTTATAAAAAGTCATAAAACTAAAAGTTTACACTTTATTATTNCTCGCTTGAAAGACCTTCGAATTTTTTACTCTAGCTTTGGTTCACATTGGATTGTTTGTGTAAGATTGCTCACGATGGAAACACTTGATTTGATTAGTTCACTAAAAATGTTTTATAAAAAGTCATAAAACTAAAAGTTTACACTTTATTATTATTATTATTATTATTATTATTATTATTATTATTATTATTTATATATATTAATTATTTTAATGAATTAATGTATTTTTTTGATCATATAAGAAATTCCAAAATGTTGAATGCTAAATATTTATAATTATTTTTTTTGTTTTTATGAAATTGAAAAAATGATAACTAATTTTAATCAATATGGTAATATAAAAAAATAAAAAATGCAATTTTTTTGAGAGATTTGGAGTTATATTAGTGTGAATTTCACTAGTCTAATAAATATGTATAAGATTGATGTTAAGTATAAACATATGTTTCGAATTGACAAAATATTTGAGAATAACATTGAATGAAATTGGCAACAATTGCATTAAGAATGTATATGCTTGATATATTTTGTATGGATAAAAAATTTGGGGAGAGTATGCATAACAATTGCACTAAAACTGAAGTAACCTGAAAAAAAATAATGAATACTATTCATTAGAGTGCCGTAAACCAGCCTACGGCCGCTTTAGCGTCATTCCGCCTTGTATCAAAGTCAAATTTATTTCCTCTGGGCTTTTGGTGAACTCTACCTTAGTTAGGGGCTTCATGTAAAGCTTCAATCTCTCCCCATTGACCAATACTGGGACTTGATATTCATCTATTGTTCTTATTCTCATCAATCCATTGCCATATATTATTTCAACTTGGTAGGCTCCTAACAATCTGGTCCTCAATTTCTCTTTAAATTATTTAAAACTTGAATCATAGAGAAGATCCCATTCTTCTTCTTTGAAGTCTTTCATTTTTATGTCCTTGTTTATCTATGATTGTCTCTAACGTTGGATTTGATTTTTGTGATGTAGGATTTCCACCTGAGCTCATCTACATGTATGAGTTGTAGTAGTGCTTCATTATGATCTATTGGCAAATCTATGCTAACATCTACTCATGTTCTTAATGTTTTAAGTTTAAACTCAATGGGAAACATGATTTTATTAGCATAGAACAATTCATAGGGAGTGAAATCTATGCTGGTATTCTATGTGGTGTTATACTCCCATGCACATTCATGAATAGGATTGGCTCAATCCCTCATGTGAATCTTGATTATATCGGGTTATACTTTTTATATCTCTCTATTTATCACTTGCACGTGACCATTTTCCTATGGGTGATAAGAAGCTAATTATCTATGTTTACCTTTTTTCTCTATGACATATTATATCAAATTTAAGGTGAATTGTGCTCCCCTATCAGTGAGAAGTTCTCTTGGAAATTCAAATCTAGTGAAAATTTCTTTAGTTAATATTTTTTCCACTCGTTCTTCATTTTCCAATATCAATTCCTTGACCTCCACCCATTTTGTTCTTTACATACTGCCATACTTCCCCATTGAGTTTTTCAATATGTCAACTTGTCTCGGATGCCCCCACCAAAGTTTTCATTTGAGACCTTTTTTTTTCAAAAAAGGTTATGAAAATATGTGCTAATTGTAAAGCAATGGTGGTATGCCTTTGTAAGTTTTGAATGTTCAATCTCAACATGGTATCTTTAGTTACATAACATTAATTTCTACACCCAAATCCACTATATATTTTTGGATCATACTTACTCTGATGTGCACATCTACTTTGGGGTTACTTGGATCAATGTATTTTAGTTTAAGAATTTTTCCTATCATAAGGTATGTGTGAGCACTATTTTTTGCTCCGCATAACATGATAAAAAAGGTTAGAAGGAGCAATCACAGCCTAAAAATGCAGGAAAAATACCAGTCATAGGGTGGTCTAAAATTGTGTTAAAGAGGGTAACACATCTACGGTGGAAATCTAGAGACAAACAAGATTGATAGACATAATGATTTTCGCAAATACCATAGGCGCGATGTTTCCATTGAGTTTTCATGGAATGACGCTAAAGCAGGCACGGGTTTCGAGGGCTAGGATCGACAGAGGATAGATCAACTGGCAAGATTGATTTCGTCAAATCAAAATGCTCATGGAAATCTTGGTCCCCAGATCTACGAAATGGGTTAAACGGAGGTAACATGCAACAGTGTGAATCTTGTCGAAGGAAGATCTATGGTGGACAATTCCTCCACTAATGCGACATGTGCTGGACAAACCATCGTTGGTATTTGTGAAAATTAACCCTCCTTTACATGTGGACGGTAAAGATCGAAGGCATTCTCATCAAAAGGCTGAAAATGTTCATGCTCAACAAAAGTTGTAGGAAGGTCCGTCTATGATGGAAAAGGCGATCTCATGTACGATCTGATCAGTTCAAAGGTATCATGTTGACAAGGTATGCTATGACGAGTGCTTAAGGGGATAAAATGACAGGTACTCAAACACCCCGATGCCATTGAAACATGCATGTAGGTAATAATCATTTCCAATGCAGCACAAGCCCTCCTGAACCCAAAATTTTTCTACAGTGCACGTATGAAAATCACGGAAATATCATGATAATTGGGATACTGAAGGCGAGTATGGCCTCTACACAAAGCGAGAAGAAGTAGCAAAAGAGAATTGTTCTAATATCATCACTAATAGGGACGAAAAGGCAACGAACGTCAAGTCCATGCGCCATGATCCAAACGGGTAACAATGCATGATAGCGCCAAGGGTCTTTTCCACAACTAGTATTTTAACGGTGCAGTAGAGGAGACGACGTGACTAGATTTTCAGCAGGAAAATAGGATCCCCAACCCATGTGCTGTCATCAAGGTACTCAATAGAAAACTGTGCGAAGGTGTTGATAGGGTCATCATCGTGTCTAGTTTTGCATCTCTATCTAAATGTCATACTTCAAATCCACTGAGAGACAAGGACTGATCAGATGTAGAAGAGAAGCTAAGGTGGTGGAATTTTATTCTGCTGAGAATTCTGGGAAGTTTAGAGGAGGTTCGCAATGTCCTTCTGGTTTGAAAAGCTCATCNGCAGATGTAGAAGAGAAGCTAAGGTGGTGGAATTTTATTCTGCTGAGAATTCTGGGAAGTTTAGAGGAGGTTCGCAATGTCCTTCTGGTTTGAAAAGCTCATCTGTTGGGGATTATTATTGGTGGGACATCATAGCTCCATGCATTTCCCTAATTTTTGTACCAAAAAGGCTCCAACCATCGGGGTAGGGATGTTCATTGTATTAGAAAAACCTTCCAGCACCAGCAAGGTCATGGAAAGGATGTTCATCACATTAGATGGACCTCCTAAGGTTGGTGAGGGAATTACTATCTTAATAGAAAGCCACACTCTGGCAGGAACTGTTACTGGAATTTCCTGTCCAATGAGCATCACTCCAAAGCCTCCATATAGGGTCGTAGTCTCCATAATCTCAGCACATGGTGACCATTGTTAGAAGAGACCCTTTGGAGAGGATGCTCATACAGGAGGAGAAGGGGTCAAGTTGATTAGTTCTTTAAACCATCGCGCTCTACAAGGTGAATTTTGTACCTCCAATATTCGACCGCGATATCCAATGGGGAGGGGACATGTCATTTACACATGTTCCCCATCGCGTTGACCCTCTCTGACTTTTAGTGTGCAAGTTTCCATAGCGATTTGCGTGTACACTGTTGGATCTTATCGAATATGCATGAATGGAGGAGAGATGTTGATATTCCCCTATTTTTTATCATGGTAGTGCTTGTGGTCCCACCATATTTATTTCTATCCAAAGTCAAAACAGCATGCAAGTTCATGTAGTCGTTTTTATTTAGGTCGCAGATCTAGATCGCCCTTTGATCCTGGTCGTCGAAACCTATGCGGTCTACACGATCCTGCAGATTTTCATATTTACCTCCTCCTAATACAAAACCTTATGATTTTTCAAATGCTTTCTTCATTTTCGACCAGGGGAAGCTTCTTTAGAACATGTCGAGCACTCACTAAGGTCATATAAAGTAAAAAATTTCGACTCTACCCATTATCTTCACTGGTCTATCCTTTTGTAGGGGATTAGTGAAGATGCATGTGCAAAAATCCCCAAAATTTAGCACAGGCACTAACACTCATCATGCTCACCCTGCATAAAATATATTGTATCAAGATTACTATGTATTAAATGTGCCAATCCCTACTATAAATATCTAAATCATGATGTTAATTAAAAAACAATTTTCTTACAAGTAATTGTGAAGAACCAAAATCATATGCAACATTGATTGCTGCATCAATATGATTAGCATCAATGGGATGATTAAGGAAATTTGGGGTGTCATTAGACACCAGCTGTGAATCTGTTGACGTAATTGTCAGATAATTAAAATAGAAATACTTTATGAAACAATTGAAAAGTGTGATATAAAAAATAATAGACTATGTGAAGAATGACTTTGAATTACATATTGGAGTAACCCATTGTCATGAAACTATGAGGAAGGCCCAGATCGACAGACATAATGATTTTCGTGAATACCAGATCGACAGAGATAATGATCGATAGACATAATGATTTTCGCAAATACCATAGGCGCGATCCAATTTGCCTTTGAGTTTTTGTGGAGTGACACTAAAGCTGCCACGAGTTTCGAAGGCCAGGAGCAACAGAGGATAGATCAACTGGCAATATTGATTTCGTTGAATCAAAACGTTCATGGAAATCTTGGTCCCCAGATCTACGAAATGGGCTGAAAGGAGGTAACACGCAATGATGCAAATCTCATCGAAGCAAGATCTACGGTGGACGATTCCTCCACTAATCGGACATGCGTGGGTCAAACCGTCTTGGGGATTTGTGAAAAGTAACCCTCCTTTACATGTGGATGGTAAAGATCGAAGGTGTTTTGATTGAAAGGATGAAAATGTTCCTGCTCGGTAAAAGTTGTAGGAAGGTCCTTCTGTGATGGAAAAGGCGATCTCATGTATGATCTGATCGGTTCAAAGGTATCCTGTTGATAGGGTATTCTATGGTGAGTGCTCAAGGGACCAAAATCACAAGTACTCAAACACCCCGATGCCATTGAAACATGCATGTAGGTAATTATCATCTCCAAGGCACCACAAGCCCTCTTGAACCCAAAATTTTGCTGCATTGCATGTATCAAAATTAGGGAAAGATCATGATAATTGGGATACTGAAGGTTGGTATGGCCTCTACACAAAGCAACAAGAAGCGGCAAAAGATAATCATTCTGATACCGTCACCAACAGGGACGAAAAGGAAAGGAACGTCAAGTCCATGCGCCATGATCCAAACGGGTAACAATGCATGATAGCGCCAAGGGTATTTTCCGCAATTGGTATTTTAATGATGCAGCAGAGGAGACGATGTGACTAGATTTTCAGCAGGAAAACAGGATCCCCAACCCACGTGCCTGCACATGCTGTCATCAGGGTACTCGATAGCAAAGTGTGTGAAGGTGTTGATGGGGTCATCGTCATGTCCAGTTTTCCAGCTCTATCTAAATGTCATACTTCAAATCCACTGAGAGACAAATATTGAGCACCTGTACAAGAGAAGCTAAAGTGGTGGAATGTTATTCTGCTGAGAATTTTGGGAAGTTTAGAGGAGGTTCACGATGGCCATCTAGTTTGAAAATATCGTCTATTGGGGATTATTATTGGTGGCAAAGCATAGCTCCATGCATTTCCCTGATTTTTGTACCAAAAAGGCTCCAACCATCGGGGTAGGGACGTTCATTGTATTAGAAAAACCTTCCACTTCCAGCAGGTCATGTAAAGGATGTTCATCACATTAGATGGACCTCCTAAGGTTGGTGAGGGCATTAGTGTCTTAATAGAAGGCCACACTCTGGCAAGAACTATTCCTAGAATTTCCTGTCCAATGAGAATCCCTCCAAAGCCTCCAGACAGGGTCATTTTCTCCATAATCTCAAAACATGGTGACAATTTTTAGAAGAGACCCTTTGGAGAGGATTCTCATACAGGAGGAGAAGGGGTCCAAAGTCTTCATCACCGCCTTTGTGAATTCCAAGTGCAAACTTTATCTAGGGTGGCGATGAAGTCAAAAATGTGTTGCACCATGCAACCTGAACAAGGATCCTCCTCATGGTATGAAAGAAACACAAGAACATAAAATCTCCTCAAGGACTTGTCACTGTCAGAAGTAGTGCGACCCTTCTTTAAATCCCCTTGAATAACAATGTTACCAGAAGATAGGGGGGAGAGGGGGAAGGCTGAGCACCGAAGGAACACAAACCTTCTTGCCAGCTATAAGCCCATGCAGAAAGGTTCCTTTGAGCACAGAATGAACAAAAATATGCTTGAAAAGAAAGGGACACGTTGCAGACCCAACAAGAAGGAAAATGGTCTGATCCATGTCTGGGACGCGCCATAAAGGGATGTCTGGAGCCATCATTTTCAAGACAAACGAAGATGAGGCCAGAGAGGTTATGCTTCCAATAAGACAAGCATGCATATTTTATCCATAACATTTTTTTTAATATATGTAAACTATGGTGGAGATTCCACATTCTAGTTTGTTAGAGTTTTGATCATGTTTGTAACTAGCTTCTCTTCTTGTTTCGAGGTTAGTCTCAAGGTCCTGAAAGCACTATAAGAAGACTTCACACTAAGGGAGAAAGGGTTGTTGGTTTTGGTCAGATCTGAGACATTTTTGGTTCTTATGTAATTTTACCCACCTTTAATACAAGAAAAAGAGTCGGATGTCGGCCTTTGGATGTAAGAATTCCTATGTATTTCCTAGTTGCAGTATGTGCTTCTCTTATTTTACATGAAAGAACTTCTTGTTTCCTCCTTACATTATGTTTTCTCTGCATCCTTGACATAGTGTATAACAGTTTAGAATTCATGTCCCCATGCGTTAGCCGTTGTTTTGGATTCCCACCAGACATTTCTTCCAAATTCGCCATGGAATTCATCCTCGTAATGCTCCATGTTGATGGGTTGTTATCATTCCTCATTTATCACCGAACTCTAACATATTGACCGAGACCGAATTGTTATCTTGCTCTGGAGGATATTATCTGTGTCGACTGCTCTGCGTTTCTTGAGAATCGTGACTCCATGCCCAATATATCATACCTTTTTTCTACTACTAACCTTCGAAAACCTATTCCATGACAATATAATCTGGCCTTTCTATCTATTTGTGAGATATTTCTCTTTGGAAATAGGGAAGCCAACTCCCTTTCCTAAAGCGGTTCTGTTGTTAACTTGGGATCCTCCTTCCCACAACCTTGGGCACAATTCTAGGTGCTAACAAATTGGCACCGTTGCCAGGGATGAAATTGAAAATCATCCCTCGAAAGAACGACAAATATTTAAAGAAATACACAGTTTATGTGGGCAATCAGAGATCCTCACGTGTAAAAAAGTTTGCATCATTTTCCCTAGCGAATCCATGTTAAAATTTCTAGAAGATGACTGCACTTGGGAGATCGGAGGCCGAAAGGACCGATACGAGGAGGAGGTTTCAAAGCCTCCTAAAGCTATGGACGATAGTGTCGGGGACTAGAGTGTCGGTGGTGAATGGAAGTGGTATCAAAAGTTAAGTTTCTAAAAGGAATTGGCGGGTTCCACAACATGCACGAATTCACCGTAAAGGCATGGGTAGGCTTGGGGAAAAGACGAGATACTTAAGATTCAGCTTTCTCTAGAACGTATTGGATTTTCATGTAAATATTTATTTATGTTTTCCTAATTTTTTTAGAATAATCTATCATGGCTTATTTCAAACCAAGAAAAGTCATGAGTTCACTTCCGTGTCTCCTTCCTAACAAATAAAGAGTATCTCTATGTCCTGTCCATATGATTTTATTCTATACCCTCCACTTGAGACCACAGACATTAAGAGGTAGGATGATGGGCCTTGTGATGTCATTTCCAAGAGCATGTCTTTTACACAAGGCTCCGTTGCACCCAATGCCCAAAGTTGATACATGCCTTTCTGGTGGCCTTGTATCCTTCATGATTTCCCTACAAAACACTATAAATACCTCCATAGGTTTGATGGAGAATTGGAATTCCTTACAGCTGAGAAACATTTACAATCTTTTGAATACTTTCTTGACCTTTTTGATATAGATCATGGTGGTGTTTGTATGAGAGATTTTTCCCAATTCTTACAATGCAGTGTCAAAAAATGGTTTAGACATTTGCAGCCAGAATCCATCAATACGTGAGAGGCGTTCTTTATGTTCCTTCACTTTGTCGCATGCCTGCTTTTCCTCTTCCACTTGGAATTCTATTTCTTCAGTGTGCTCTATCCTAGCACAACAAATTTGTAGTCTTATCTAGCTGACTCATGCTTGGAAGACGTCGAAGTTGTAGGGTGGTGGGAGCTACAACAGATCGTTTGATTTGAAATGCTAGGTTACATAGTTAGTATCTATTTGATTAGCCATTTAAACCATCCGACTCTACAAGGTGACTTTTGTACCTCCAATTTTCAACCGCAATATCCAATGGGGAGGGGACATGTCATTTACGCATGTTCCCCATCGCGTTGGCCCTCTTTGACTTTGAGTGTGCAAGTTTCCATAGCGATTTGCTTGTGCATTGTTGGATCTTAACGAATATGTATGAATGGAAGAGAGACATTGATATTCCCCTATGTTTTATCATGGCAGCGCTTGTGGCACCATCATATTTCTCTCTCTCTAAAGTCAAAACAGCATACAGGTTCACGTAGCACTATTTATTTACGTTGTAGATCTAGATCGTGCTTTGATCTTGGCCGTCGAAACCTACGGGATCTACAGAAGCCCGTGGATTTTCATATTTACCTCCTCCCTAATACAAAACCTTATGATTTTTCAAATGCTTTCTTCATTTTCAAATAGGGGAAACTTCTTCAGAACATGTCCAACACTCACTAAGGTCATATAAAGTAAAAAATTTCGATTCTACCCATTATATTCACTGGTAGTATCCTTTTGTAGGGGATTAGTGAATATGCATGTGCAAAAATCCCCAAAATTTATCATAGGCGCTAACACTCATCATGCTCACCCTGCATAAAATATATTGTATCAAGATTACTATGTATTAAATGTGCCAATCCCTACTATAAATATCTAAATCATGATGT
>LPNX011232026.1:0-43622 GCA_001517045.1 Pseudotsuga menziesii
GGCAAGGTCATGCAAATTAGCCTTATAATTAACATTATATGCCAAGGTCATGTCCAAATTAACATATAGCTAGGTTGCATTAATTCAATTTTGTGAATATAGGGACGTGTAAATATATATTATACATATGTTAATATTTAGTAAAATGTACAAATTTATTATCAAGTTTGTAATTGTTTTCATTGCCAGAGTGACAACTAAAAATGACCAAATAAATGACCAATTGTTATGTGGTCATTTCTAATCTAGATATCCCGTGACCAATTTGGTCGTTTTTAGTTGGTTTTCATCTCGTGACCAAAAGTGGTCATTTATCTTGGTCTTGTTTAGTTAGCTCACTTAAATTTATCAATTTTGGTCATTTATCCCTTGAAAAAAACTATGGTGACCAAAATTTTTGGTCTCTTGGTCACTAATCTCTCATTTTCCACTAGTGATAGGTGTGGTTCCCTATAGATGACCAAAACACAAAGAGAACAAAGGATCCAGTCCAAAAAATACTAGATCAGGGAAAATATTGTTGAATTGAGTATGGAAACAGAGCATAAAAGACCGAAATGACTCAGATCTGGAAGTTTCAAACACAAACGGAGTAAGTCAAAAAGTAGATATGACTAAAGAGAGTTGAAGAAGGAGCCTAGATTTGGATAAGAGTTGCAGACTGAGGAAGATCAGAACAACTGATACACAATTATACTCCCCAGCGGAGTCACCAGATTTGTTAGCTGGAATATTTCACCTCCTGCGGACAACAAGGTGTTCCATTGGTCTGAATGGTTTAGATCTAGAACAAATAGAAGACAGAGGTTGAAGACTCTCCCTAGACATCGTAGATACCTATAATACAATGCCTTGATATTCACCCTATGTACCTGCAATAATATCAACACGAAACAGATCAAAGCAACTAGAATATAATCTACTAATCTATGCTAGTGACTAAGGAATCTAACAACATATATATGAAATCAAACATCAACAATATATGCGGGACAGAAATCAACTTGCATTAAAGAAATATGAAGAAGTTTACAACCAAGCCTTAGTGTTGACATGCATCTCCATGAAACAAAGCATTCTCATCCCCATAAGCTCCGACTCTAGCTCTCTCTATGCTCTCCAATGATATGGACCAAGTGATCAATCCAATAGCATAACAATGCCTTAAGAGTTCTCCCCCTCAACCATGGCCATAATCTTGTATTTATAAGGCTAGATGGATAGGGTAGGTTGAGATATTTGTGGGTGAGTTGGCCTCCAAGATCCTAGGATGGGGGATCTCGAGCTCAACATACCCACAATGGTAGGGATAAGAGATATCTCAAGGCTTATCACTTAGAAGCCTCGAGAAGCTTCTTTTTTTCCTTTTTTACTCAAGGTACCGTGTTTCTCCTTCAGTGACAGAGTGGTTCTCGTAATAACCGCATATGGACTAAGGGCTATAAGCGGTGGCACCGCTTGTGGGCAACAGAGTATGGGCAGTGCGAACAAGGGTACTGCGTATGGATAAAGGGTCAAGCGTGGTGCTGGGAATTTGTATGAAAATATTGAAAAATGATATGATTTTCCACTCCAAAAGCTGGGATTCAAGGCAAGTAGGTATGTCAAATGTCTTATCAAATGATGGTGAAAGGATTTTGGTATAACAAGATGCCCCCCAAAGCATGAGTCTTAGAGGGATATGATAAATGAGAGCTTTGAGAGAACAAGTTATTGCCATAAGGTGAAAAAAGTCGGATCGATCGGAGCATTTCATGAAGTAGGCATCTGTAGTACATCAGCATGTTGACTCATAGACACAAGTAACCAAACTCATGGCTATAGACCAATACAAGGTAGATCCATGAGAGGAATAAACAAGCATGGCTACTAGAATACAGCGTAGATCCATGTGATAGAGGACTCAAACTTGGACATAGATACTAGACATACAATGTATATTTATGTCATACAGACGTAAATTTGAGCATAGCCATGACCATACAAATGTGGATCCATGCTACATATACAAAACTCCATCGCAACCTAGGGAAAGCAATGAGTGCTTTAAAACAAATACCTAGGGCCTTCATCTCGTCTTCCACAAAGTACAATTCTATCCATGTGATTACAATGATCTAAAGTTGAACATGGTAGAAACCACTTTATTACTGGCCAATGATGTGAACCGTTAACAAGTGCAAAGGAGATCACCATTAATGTCAATGATTCCCAAGGTACTATAGTACAATCTACTGAGTGCGAATAGATGTCCTGATGTCAAACACCCAGTCAATTCTATCGATCAAAGGTCAATGATGTGAACCTATGTCGAGAGCGAGAGAATCTGTCACTAATGCATATAGATCTCAAGGTACCAAATATTATTTCTAAGACTATTTCCCGGATGATGAGTTGATATCGACGGGAATAGTCTTGCCGAAGGAGGGCCTTGATGAGTCCCACATTGACGACATGAAACTCAAAACATAGTTATAGAATGATGTGTATGTAGTAATCATAATACTGACTCAAAGATACTGACACAAAGACGGTGTAGATTGCCACAGGTAAAACTTCTTCAAATCCCCTTTGAACATCAGGCGACACGACAAAAATACTTGGCAGCATGATTGGACGGGACAAACACACAATGTGATAGTGGACAATGCATTCTTTTGAAAAACTCAAAGGATTGGCATGACTCATGAAATTGGATCATCACAGAGATCAACTAAATACCCAATTGACTGACATGATGTGCAGACAAGTGCCATGTTCAAAGGTAATGACAAACAACTGCCATTATTTGCAAAATGATTCCCTTCCCATTTTCCCCATCATGATCAATGAGTGCCTCTTTTCAGTTTTATTAGTTCAAAGAGGGTAACAAACACTCGATATAGCTTGTCAGAATACAAGTCCAGACTCATATGTTTTACGAACCTGAGAGAGGAGTGGTTCGTTCCCAAAACAAGTCTCTCAATGTTTAATTTAACAAGTCTAGTGAAAGAAAACTCGGTATCGTTCATGTTTAGAGAGTCTAAATGAATATGGAAGAAGACTCCAAAGGGTCCTTTTTCGTATGATTTAGTCTCTAAGGCCCGAAAAAGTATAAAATCATACCTTAGAGAACTCTTCCAGTCATGATTGGCTAGAGTGTTCCTTTTTCATAAATAGTCCTATCCGAACCGAAAAAGAGATAACCTACTATCGGAAGAACAACTCTTCAAATACTTTTACGAGTATGAAGAATACAAGTACTCAACAATCTTTTCATATTTAAGGAGCCTAAAAAGAGTTTAAAGAGGACTCCATGAGGTTTCTTTACACAATGTCACTTTTTACGAGCCTGGAAAGATTCGGAAACGGACTCAACGATCTTTTCATGTTTAAGGAGTCTGAAAAAAGATGTGAAAAGAAGACTCCATTATAATTTTTCATGTTTGAATCCAGAGCACAAAAAAGTAATAAACTAAGCTCAAACCAGTTTTCATGTTTTAACCAGAGCACGAAAAATGAAAAGTAAGCTCAACACCATCTTACTCTTTTGAACGAGCTCGAAGATTAGTTGAAAGAATGCTCAAATACTGGTTTCATTTTTATGCAAGCTCGAAACCAATGTATAAACTATTCTTAAAAAATCTCATTAACATGATATATAGAGATTGGAATTTTGCCTCCAGCATGATTGGCTAGCGAAGCTTACCCCTAGCATGGTTGCTAGCGGCTCGACTTGCCCCCAATCTTTGTTTCATCTGATGATTCTTCTTCCATACCCAACCTAAAAACCTGGTTGCTAATGTGAAAATGTTCACCCGGGGGATAGGAAGAATGCGAATCGGGCAAGTAAAAAGAAGGTTCAAGTTCTAACACTAAAGGGAAGACTCGAATCAAGGGAAGGGGATATGTTTCATTTTTACGCAAGCTTGAAACACAAGGTAACTATGCTTGGAACATGGTTTCATTCTTATGCAAGCTTGAAACCAAAATGTAAACTATGCTTAAGGAAATCCATTTCATTTTTTAATGAGCTTGAAATAGAAAATGAACTATGCTCACGGAAAACTGACATGATGGTCAGAAACTGGCATGATTGTTATGTACTGTTTCATTTTTTAATGATCTTGACACAGAATGGGAACTTTGATCACGAAAAACTGACATGATGGTCAGAACCTGGCATGATGGTCAGGTACTGTTTCATTTTTTAACGAGTTTGACACAGAATGGGAACTTTGCTCACAGGCATCCGTTTCATTTTTTAATGAGCTTGACATAGAATGGGAACTTTGCTCAAGAATGACTTCATTTTTATGCAAGATTGAAACCAAAAGGTAAACTATGCTTGAGGAGTGGTTTTATTTTTTAACGAGCTTGAAACCAAAAGGTAAATATGCTCTCAAACCTGCTCCTACCGAACATGATATCCAGAGGTTGGTAGGTTTCCCCCTTTTCATAAAAGCTAGTAGCTTAGCTCCATTATGATGTCCATAGACTAGAGCCATGCCCCCCATTTTACCTATGATGGGAAGAAGCTAACTAGAAGAAGGGGAAGGAACCACAAGAACATGCAACACATTCAGGGCAGTCTGATTACTAGGATTAATGCGATGGTCAGGTGTAACAAAGGAAAGCTAATCAAGGGTCACAATCTTCCCATCATGGGGAAAATGCATAACTCTAAAGAGTGTGGACACAAAAGTATTCATGGCATAAACATAATCACGTCCAAGGAGTAGATTGAAATCTAAAGGACCTTGGACCACCATAACATCAATACAAATAGTTTTCCCTCCTAATGTAATAGGAAAATAAGGAAGGGTCTTTAAAGGTGTAGAAGGTCTTCGATTAAAATCTAGTATCTGATCGGTGGATGGTACAAGCCGAGGAAAGCCTAAAGCTTGCTAAGAAGTTGAGGATAGAATACTAACAGAAGCCCCTTCGTCAACAATAGTGCGAAGTATCCACCTAGCAGTAACATTCATAACTATCTGGAAAGGAGCACTCGAATGAAGATGAGAATATGCTAGGTTACTCCACTTAAAGGAAATAAACTCACTACTCATAGAGGGTTTTGTCGAAACAGACAAAATTTCCTCTTGTCGAGAACAATCAAAATGAAGCATAAAAACTTTAGTAGGTTTTGGTTCATTCTCTACTGGAAGAGAAGAACAAGACAAAGATTTGGTCAAAGAGACTACTTCGGTCTTAACACTCTCTGATGAAAGAGTAGGATTAGGTGGAGATGACGTCGACTCGAACACTTCAACTTCACTCTTCAAAAGAAGAGTGGGATCAACCGAGGATGGACTTGGATTGACCACTTCAATTTCACTCTTCAATGGAAGAGTGGGATCAACCGAGGTTAGAACTGGATCGATCACTTTATCAACCAATGGGCATTCAAGAGACAACTTACGATAACATGTTGGAAGCCGCTGACGAGAAATAGTAATATCTTCCAACAACTTAGAAGCTTCATTGATGAGAGGACAAAGGTAATTAAAGTGCATGTCCTTATAAAGCAAGCAAGGATTTCTAACTTTAACCTTCTAACTCTTAACCACAGAGTCATTGGTTGAGGGGGGATCATCAGCATGATGACCAGAGGTTGATGACATTGGTTGCTAGGAAACCTTAGACCACTCTTCTAAAACTAGGGAAAGACCATGACAATCTTTCAGAAGGTGATCACCTTTGCAAAGCCTACAAGGGAATTTGGGTTTACGTGGTCTTTGGGTGTGCAGATCAACACTATCCACATAGGGAGGAGTGATTGGTTGCGACTTGGTTGTTTGTTTGTTTTTCATTGCTCCTTTCCTAGTCACTTGAGTCACTTTGATACTCATGATTTTCCTTGCTCCTTGCCTAGTCCATTTGATGTTGGAGTAAATTCATCCCACACTTGGGTGAATATATATATGATTGAAGAACATTATTGTTGGAAGCAACATACTCTGTTATTTCATGATGATATACATATTCATGGGTGTATTAATAATACTTCATTGAGACACTTGAAGTGTTCATGTTTTATTTGCTCCTTAATTGGTTCAGACTTTGGTGGAGGTTATTCATTCACTTCTTGGATGGAAGAACACATGGCTGATTATATTTATTCACATTATATATTTTTGGAGCAGAAATATGGGACATGGGATCGTCACCTATGTCATTGGGGCATATCTGATATAATACTTGATGCTTGTGTGTGTGGGCCACATGGTGATCTACTTACTTGGATAAATAATCACTTTCATGATTCTTTGATGAGGTACCTTCTTGATGTCAATTTTTATGATGTCGTTATGTACTTTCATGATCTATATTTTTCACTCATGATGTTTGGAAGGGTGCAATACCAGCAATGGGATCATAGAATTGCTTGGTTTCATCTCACTTGGAGTAGCAGTTTAGTTGTTGGTTTGAGAAGGCAAACCAACCTTCAGTTATTTGAGTTCATCTTTGCATAGAAATGTTCCAGTTTCCTATGTGGGAGACCCTTTGAGAGATGGATTAAATTTTTGCATGCTTGGTTTTCATGGCATTTCATCATATACATTTCACACCATGCATGTATCAGGATCATATGGGACCCTGGGATCATTTTTGGTCTCATTGGTTTCAATTGTGGGGGAAAGAAGAAGCATTGGAGATTTATTCACCACTTGAGAAGATGATTGTAATTAGAGTAGTGCAGCAACAATAATGGTGGTTCCTCTCTGAAATTTTATTGGAATATTAATAAACTCAAAGTTTGCTAACTTAGTACCAACTTCAAAGAATTATACAAAATAAAAAAGGGGTGAAAGTTCAGAAAAGGTTTCCAAAATATGAAGGTAAAGATTATTTGTGAAAAATTGATTTTTTTATGGATTTGATTAATCTTTTTGGTGTTAGTGGTGTTTTTACATGATATATCAATATGCACAATCCACATCTCTTTACTTTTTGGAACAAAAAATTGCAGGACATGAGTGCCGCTACTTAAATTGCAGCTAAAGAAAATTAATGAGCAGAATCATAAGATAGTACTTGGTGTAAAGGAAGGAGTACCAAACTAGGATGCAACTTGGGAATATAAACAAATTTTGCAGAATAAAAACTTGGAATTTCTTGAGGACAATAAATATTGAGTGTGGAGGCAGGTCATGTCCCCAATTAAATAAATTCCAAATAAGACTATTTGCAAATAATGTTTCACCAACCTACTAGTTCCCTAGGTTGAGATGGAGATATAAAATTTGTAATAAGGGGATATGGGTCCCAAAATGACTTTAGTTTACCATATTCACATTTAAATGGGTCACATAAATGAAAATTTCTAAGAAAATAAGGTTTCATTAGTTCATGAAGACACTTTGAATCTTGTGATGACTTTGGGTGACTAGATTCCCCGCACAACTTGGCATGATATTCATCCAAATTCGAAAAGATGGGTAATGTAAAATTATTGGATGGTAATGTGGTGTAAAATATCATATCATTAGCCAAGGAATTTTAATTTGTAAATGAGGGTAAATCCCATGGAAGAGGAAGATACTAGAAGACAAGGCGTGCCACTTGGAAGGAGATTCTATGTGCTCTATGACAACAAATGATGGAAGATTCTATGACAAGTATGAAAAATTCATACCTGATTTATGACATATGAAAAATATAAAATGTCAGGGATAAAAATAGCCACCAATATATTTAATTTTGGATTTATAGGAAGCCATTCTAATTGGGGAAATAATTAGGGCATGAAGAGGAAGACAAGTGTCATGAGAGTTACTAAACCACTAAGATGAGTTGGAGGAATCTCATGGAGGGAAATTATAACTTTGGAGGAATCATGAAGTTAATAAAAGTGATTCATGAGGAATAAGAATAAATTTTGATCATTTTTTAACTATCCTTTGTCATTTTGGATAGATTTTGCTTGTCCATTGCACTGTGAGTGTTCACTCTCCCTACTTGTGAACCAATTTCAAGGGAGTTGGATTCCTTTCCAAGTTGGTTGATGGAGATACCATTAAGTAATATAATGGGAGCTTAAATAATGAGTTTTATTTTCAGGTTGAAGGTCCATACAGTCTAATTATCATCTATCTCTCCATTTTCTCATTCCTTCTTCTCCATTCCCCACACTCTCATTTGATGACGCACTTATTGGAGTGATTCTTGCACCTTGTTGAGGATAGTTGATGGAGAAGATTTGATTTATTATGTATGGATCTGTAATATAGTATCAATATTCTCTTTAATTATAACTCTCAGAAATACATGTATCAAAGGCTGGCATTCCCCATGCTCTTGAATAACTAGTTTTAATGGATTTGGCTTCAATATTGAAGTAGATTTATATCAAATTTGTATGAGGACATTTATATGAGTTTTATGATGATGGGGAATAAATATATGATGTATGGCTCTCTAATATTATTTACACATGCTCTGTAATTCGAAATATCATAAATACATGTATGAAAATCTTGCATACTCATTCCCTTGTATCACTAGCCTTCATGGGTTTTGGCTTCAATCTTGAAGTAGTTTTATACCAGATTTGTATGAGAGATATTCCATGAGTTTTAGGATGTCGTGATAAAAATATATGATGTATTACTCTTTAAATTAATTTCCATATCCTATGTGGGTATAAATCCAAGAAACTCATGTGTGAAAAGCTTGCATTCCCATGCCATTGAATCACTAGTTTCCATGACTTTGGCTTCAATCTCAAAGGAGTCTTGTATCAGATTTGTATGAGGGATTTTATCTGAGTTTGATGATTTTTTTAAAGCCATATATTATGTTTTACTCAGTAATTTAATTTCCCTATTCTCTGTGGGTTTAAATCCAATAAATGCATATGTGAAACCCTTCCAATTCCATGCTACTAATTCACTAGTTTTCATGTATTTGACTCCCATACTGAATGAGATGTATAATATACTTGTATGAAGGGATTTATATGGTGTTTAATACTATTTTGGAATAAATTTGTATTATGTATATTTTCCCTATATGTCATATCCTGATATGACCCTTTAACTCTACCTTTCATATGTCAAAATTGAGCTAGTTATGCAATTTCTCCATAAGAAATTTCATTGAAAGTTATCAAACGAATGTGGAAATATATAACCAGTTTTAAGAACTAATAACCATGTGTAATTAAAATATATTATTTCTTATATCATTCCCCATACTCTTCTTACAAATTTGGGAGGTTCGTACATGAGTCGGGAACCCCAGTTGGCCTACACCCTAGGGGGATTTCATCACAATTTCCTAGTAATTGTTGGACTTTTTATCATCATCCAAAAACAAGGTTTTAGAGGTATAAATTCTGATAAAAAGTATCCATAAACCACCTTGGTATGTTTTAATACTCACCATACCATCTCCTGTTAAATATGGGACCATTTGGTGAAAGTTGGAACCCTCTAGAGTCATGACTAGTTAAGCTCGAATATTCTCGGATTGCACTTTTCTCTAAAATTCAAAAAAAGGGACATTACATCGACACTTTTTTGAAAATGAGACCCCAAAAATAGATAATTGGGATTCATACAATATATATCAAGAGTGTAAATAAATTTTGACTCTCGACTTCCGAAAAATCAGAAACAATAATTGTTCAGAGTTGGAGAGTCTAGGAGAAATAATAAATTTTTCCCTTCGACTTTCAGCTTCTAAAAAGTTGGAGTCAAAAATTTGGGTGGTGGAAAGCTATCAATGATTAATAATAACGACTTCATCCTTTTGAAATGGAGTTTCTAGATTCATGCGTCGGGATTCAGAAAAGAAATTATGAACGAAATTTAAAATGTCTCAAATTCCGACTTCTAACTTTCTTTGATTTTACAAGGCCTTTTATATTAATCTTAGTTTTGAATTAGACAGCTTGTTTTTTATATTTCTTGATCTCCTTTATTAAATTTTTTTGCATTTTTTATTAAAATAGGCATCGATAACTCGACTAATGAAAAAAACCTAAAGGAAAACTTTTAAATCAAATTTAATCTAATGGGGTTCTCATCTCGTATGAGATGGGATCGTTGTGGCTACAACAAAATCCTAACACAAACTACATTCAAAGTGACAAAAGATAATAAATATGAAATAAGTAAGTATCTTCCCTCCTCCTCTGCAAGCTCAAATGAAGATACATATGAGGAAATAGCTCATTTTGTCAGCAGGATGAAAATAGGTAGAAGTAAGTATAAAGATAAATTATGTTTGAAATGTTTTGGTTGTGTAAAGATGCACACTTTGCTGCTAAATTTCCTTACAAATATGATAGTAATGTTGAATCCAAAAAAAGAAAAAAAATTCACAAGGGAAGTTACTCAAAGAATAAGGGCTCCTACTCTAAAACAAGAGATGATTAATTTGAAGATGATGAAGAAGGAGGAAGCTCTGAAGAAGGTAGAAACAAAATCCTATTTCTAGCCTTAAATTAAGATGAAGATCATTTCAAAGATGAAATAAACTTAGAGGAAGAAAGAAAGAAATAAAATGAAGGAATTGTGGATCTTGAAGTCAAACTCATGGTATCTTTGGAAGAAATTCATGACTTGAGAAAAATGATCAAGAAGAAAGCTAAAGAAATTGATCTTATCAAAAAACGTTTGAAGGAGGAACAACATGTAGAAGAAGGCCTAAATAAATAGATAAGGGAAAGAAGAGAATTTTCAAGAAAAGGAGGATGAGATCAAGACTCTAAATGAAAAATTGGAAGAGGCAAGTATCATCAATCTGAAATTTGAAGGAATTACATTAAAACTGGACAACATTCTCACTCAACAAATAAATCCAACTGAGAAGAGAGGAATTGGGTTATAATGCAATCAAGAGAATATGAAAGTTGGTAAGAGCTCCATGGCGCAATAAATAGAAGTTGAGGAAATACCCAGAAGAAAAGTATACAATACATGACATAATTATGAAAACAATGACAAATTTGTTGTTCAACAGGTTTGGGGAATGCGACCAAGGTGGACCAAGCAAGAGAACACAAGAATTTATTCTCAAAGACTGTCTAATATTAGGTATCAAAACACATTCCTTGGTCATTGTTACAACTATGATAATTTTGGACATACAACAGACATTGTAGAGTTGAGTTCAAAAATGCTTCAACAAGAAATCTAGGTGTGAAAGCTTTGAAGCCTCAATTTTATAATTGTCAATGCTATGGACATATTGAAAGAAAATGTAAAAAAACATGGGCATTCAAAAAATTGGAGAAGAAAAGAATATACAAGCCATTAAAAGGATAAAAGTACAAGAATAATAAAATGGAAAATAAATAACATAAAATACAATCCATTTTCACTCTTGACCACATATTTTGTAGAGTATGACAAATGCAACAATCTTAGACATATTGCAGAAAAGTGCCCAATCAATTTTGCTGAGATAAAAGAAGAACAAACTAAATAATGTGGTATTTCTCTATATGCCAAGAATGAGAAAAGTAAGTGGTTCATAGATAGTGGTTGTTCCAAACATATGACAGGTGATCAAGGAAAGTTTCTCACTCTGAGAAAGGAAAATGGAGGAAGTATGACCTTTGGAGGAGATGGAACTGCTAAAATTCAAGGAAAAGGTACTGTAAAACTTGACAAGGGAGAAGCTAAGGATGAGAATGTGTTGTTTGTTGAAGGAATAAAATACAACCTATTAAGTGTTGGGACAATGTGTGACCAAGCTTACAATCTTACATTTTATGATAGAGAATGTGAAATTTGAAAAAATAAGTCAAAAGAGAAAATATGAAAAGGACTTAGAACACCCAGGAATGTATATGTATTGGAGTAAATTCAAGGATAAAGATGCTATATGAGTCGAATAGATGAAATATGACTATGGAATAAAAGAATGGGACGTCTAAATTTCAAAAATTTGGTAAAAATAGGTAAAACTAAATAAGTGAAAGGACTACATAAGGTCTCCAATCCTATAAAGAACTTGTGCAAATAATGTCACACGTGGAAAGAAAACTAGAGTTAGATTCAAGACTAAAGAATAGTCATCATCAATACCTATAGAACCAATGCACACTCTTCAAGGTGAAAGTTATGTTATGCTTCTTATTGATTATTTTAGTAGAATGATTTGGGTACTTTTCTTTAAAAAAAATATGAATCTTTTGATAAATTTAAGAGATTCAAGGAAAATGAAAGTGGTATCAAAATCAATTTCCTATGATGAGACAATGAAGGAGAATTCATTTCTAATGAATTCAATGAGTTATATTAAGAACATGGTACTCAAAGACAATTTTTAGTTTCTAAGAGTCCTCAACAGAATGGGGTAGTTGAGAAGAAGAACAAAATATTTCAAGAAACATTAAGGACTACGTTGATTGAAGGTAATGTGACTTAGAAATTTTGGAGAGAAGTAATGTATATATATTAAATAGAGCTCAAGTAAGAGTCAACTGTGATAATAAAAAAAAAAACTTACAAATTGTTGAAAATAAATCCAAATTCAGTCAAGCATTTTCAGATATTTGGGAGAAAGTGTTACATGGAAATCATTAATGAAAATATGGTAAATTTTGATTCATGAATAGATGAAGGAACATTTCTTGGTTATTCCAATAAGATAAAGGCATAAAAATGCTACAATAAAATAATGTGAAAAATAATAGAGTGCATTGATGTAAAAGTAGATGAGAAGCTACCAGAAGGAGAAGAAACACAGATTGATGAGAATGTGAAAGAAATATACTAAGAAGATAGAGACGAAGAAAATGATGAGGAAAAACAAGAGGAGTTTGATCAGTTAAAGACTAGTGACTCCATCAATATTTGCAAAAAATAACCATCCACAAAACCAAATTATTGGAGATATTGAATCAATCGTACAAATGAGGAAACAATTCTTAGGCACTCCAAGGAAAGCTCATATTGCTCTTCTATAAAACATAGAACCAAAAGATTTCACACAAGCTAGAAAAGATGAACATTGGATAAAGGATATGGAAGAAGAACTGAATTAGATCGAAAAAAGTGGTACATGGAAGTTGGTACCAAGACCTAAAGGAAAAATGTAATCGCAAAAAATGGATTTTTAAGACCAAACTAAACGAGGAAGGAAAAATTGTGACGAATAAGGCCATATTGGTATGTAAACCTTTGCGCTGGTTGCTATAATGGAAGCCATCGGGATGTTCTTAACCTTCTCTTGTTTCAATATGAACTTCAAGGTGTATCAAATGGATATTAAGTCTTCCTTTCTGAATGGTGAACTTAAGGAAAAAGTCTACATTGAGAAAACAGAAGGTTTTGAGCTGAACAAAAAAGGAGACCACGTATGCAAATTAAAGAAGGCTATCTATGGCCTAAAACAAGCACCAAGGGAATGGTATGCAATCTTAGAAAATTATATTCAACAGCAAGGATTCAAAGTATGCATGGAAGACAACAACAATTATAACAAAATTAAAGGAGATAGTCCATTGATCATAGTAGTCTATGTGGATGGTATCATCTTTACAAGCGACAATAATGATATAAGTCACAAATTTTCTCAATATATGTCAAGAGAATTTGAAATGTCCGTGGTATGTGAGTTGTCCTTTTTCCTTGGAATTCAAGTATCACAATCATAGAAAGGAATATTTATATATCAATCTAAATACCTTAAGGAAAGGACACACAATTTTGGGATGGAGTAATGTGCACTAGTTAGTACTCCCATGACTATTAGTGTAAACGAAGAAAAGAAAAATTCTCTCCTCAAACATATCCAACACTCTATAGATCAATAATTGGAAGTTTATTGTATTTGACAACATCTAGACCATATCTCATGTAGGGAGTAGGATTGGTGGCAATATTTTAGTTAATACCCAAAGAACCTCATGTTTTGGAAATCAAGAGAATCTTTAGATATCTTAAGAGAACATTAGATTTTGTATTATGGTACCATAGAAACAAAAACTTTGATTTAGATCCATACACAAATGTCGATTGGGTTGAAAATATGGATGATCGAAAAAGTACTAGTGGATATGCATATTACCTAGGAAAATGTTTGGTTTCATGGTCTAGAAAAAAAAATCATCATTATCCCTATATGTAATTGAGGTTGAATACATAGCAACTGTTGAATGTTGTACTCAAATTATATTACAACGTATTTAAATCTAGCCTTTAAATTCTTTTGCATTATTACAAGGTACTATCTATAAGTTTTAGACTTGTAATATTCTTATGGCAAAAGGGTTTACTATGCACAAGCTATAGTTTAACTTTGCTACTAGAGACACTATAGTCATGCAATAGTTAACATGCACTCTTTTTTTTTACTATATTTAAGACTCAAACTTTGACTTAATCTATAAACAAAACATATATTACATGATTTCAATCTTCTCAAAACAATTTTTAGAGTATGGTCGTGCCACCAATTATATCGTTATGGTGATGTTTATTACATGACAATATAATGTCATTGGTAGCAAGGGTTTTATGCTTAATCCACATCTGGCTTAAATTTAAGATTTATACGTGACACTAATGCTTGGTCAACGTAACCCTCCATGATGATAAACTTGTGATTATGTTAACATAACACACTGTGGAAATGATTAGTGATTTGGTTACGAATTATTGGGTTGACAATATGGTTTAACCCACACTGCAATAAACAAATAATTGATATAATTCTTCCATGCAGGAACTATAGGACATGACCCTCGCTGCTAAAAATTTTGAGTTAATAATAAATGCTAAAACCTGTGGTTTACTAACAGCTAACAGTTGGCATAAAAGAAACAGTTAAGTAATTAGTTTCACTAAATTCTAAAATAACTTAACAGTTTATTTTCCGTAGCATGAATAAAATCCTTTTGTGTGCTATTTGCTTTAGTTTACTGATTAGTTCTTTTATGTCAGTAGGTGGAATCTACTCTTAAATCTGTGGCTTACTTAGCATTCGTGCTAACGCAGATGAATACTGTTTCTTACAAATTTACAGGTATGATCGATCGAGTATATTTTAAAAGATCTTTTAGTGTCAGTAGTATTTTGTTTGCAATTTAAAAAGCTTAGTAAAAATAAGCTGCTAAACTCTAGATAGCTCCTGTAAGGTAAAATCATTTGATTTTCATCAGTTTTTCAAGTAAACAAGCTTGGAAATAAGTAACGACAGTACAGCATATTTGTGACTCTAACACTAGAATCTCGGTTACAAGTATTTCTACTTTAGTCTAAGTAATTTGTAATACTTATAAATATTGTTTTTGACAATATTTATGCAATAGTATCTTATCTTGCCTGTGTATTTATTGACCCTTAATTTGTTTCTATAAGATACTTACAGCCTGTTATATTTTGAGCAGTAAAAAATTTTGTGTGTAAAACTATGACCATCATACCCTTCTATATGAGCTTATGTTTACCACCATTTTATTCCCAAGTCTAACTCTATGTTCTAGTAACTTTTGGTTTTGATAGAGTCATTCCTATTTAAGTTATCAGGTTTACTTCTATAATTATCTTACTGTCCATTAGACATTCTGAATGAAAGTAAAACCAAGTTGAGTTATACTTCCAAGTGTTAACAAAGTATTGTCGCTTAAACTATGTGATAAAATTTCGTAATAACATTCTTATAGGCTTCCGATTTATACTACTTTACAACTTTGATGCTATTTGAGTTATTAGTTCAAGTAAATTTTGTAGATATGCATAATCAATTTGTTTGATGGACATTCAATCTACCAAAAGTTTTTTATTACAACGTATTTAAATCTAGCCTTTAAATTCTTTTGCATTATTACAAGGTACTATCTATAAGTTTTAGACTTGTAATATTCTTATCGTAAAAGGGTTTACTATGCACAAGCTATAGTTTAACTTTGCTACTAGAGACACTATAGTCATGCAATAGTTAACATGCACTCTTTTTTTTTACTATATTTAAGACTCAAACTTTGACTTAATCTATAAACAAAATATATATTACATGATTTCAATCTTCTCAAAACAATGTTTAGAGTATGGTCGTGCCACCAATTATATCATTATGGTGATGTTTATTACATGACAATATAATGTCATTGGTAGCAAGGGTTTTATGCTTAATCCACATCTGGCTTA
The DNA here is from genome assembly GCA_001517045.1 of Pseudotsuga menziesii. Taxonomy (NCBI): domain Eukaryota; kingdom Viridiplantae; phylum Streptophyta; class Pinopsida; order Pinales; family Pinaceae; genus Pseudotsuga; species Pseudotsuga menziesii. The sequence continues at coordinate 16,089 of LPNX011232026.1, forward strand.
AATTTAAGATTTATATGTGACACTAATGCTTGGTCAACGTAACCCTCCACGATGATAAACTTGTGATTATGTTAACATAGCACACTATGCAAATGATTAGTGATTTGGTTACGAATTATTGGGTTGACAATATGGTTTAACCCACACTGTAATAAACAAATAATCGATATAATGCTTCCATGCAGGAACTATAGGACACGACCCTCGCTGCTAAAAATTTTGAGTTAATAATAAATGCTAAAACCTACGGTTTACTAATAGCTAACAGTTGGAATAAAAGAGACAGTTAAGTAATTAGTTTCACTAAATTCTAAAATAACTTAACAGTTTATTTTTCATAGCATGAATAAAATCCTTTTGTGTTTTGTTTGCTTCAGTTTACTGATTAGTTCTTTTATGTCAGTAGGTGGAATCTACTCTTAAATCCAGGGCTTACTTAGCATTCGTGCTAACGCAGATGAATACTGTTTCTTACAGATTTACAGGTATGATCGATTGAGTATATTTTAAAATATCTTTTAGTGTTAGCAGTATTTTGTTTGTAATTTAAAAATCTTAGTAAAAATAAGCTGCTAAACTCTAGACAGCTCCTGTAAGGTAAAATCATTTGATTTTCATCAGTTTTTCAAGTAAACAAGCTTGGAAATAAGTAACGACAGTACAACATATTTGCGACTCTAACACTATAATCTCAGTTACAAGTATTTTGACTTTGGTCTAAGTAATTTGTAATACTTATAAACATTGTTTTTGACAATATTTATGCAATAGTATCTTATCTTTCCTGTGTATTTACTGACCCTTAATTTGTTTCTAGAAGATACTTACAGCCTGTTATCTTTTGAACAATAAAAACTTTTGTGTGTAAAACTATGACCATCATACCCTTCTATATGAGCTTATGTTTACCACTATTTTATTCCCAAGTTTAACTCTATGTTCTAGTAACTTTTGGTTTTGATAGAGTCATTCCTATTTCAGTTATCAAGTTTACTTCTATAATTATCTTATTGTCCATTAGACATTCTGAATGAAAGTAAAACCAAGTTGAGTTATACTTCCAAGTGTTAACAAAGTATTGTCGCTTAAACTATGTGATAGAATTTCGTAATAACATTCTTATCTTCCGCTTTATACTACTTTACAGCTTTGATGCTATTTGAGTTATTAGTTCAAGTAAATTTTGTAGATATGCATAATCGATTTGTTCAATGGACATTCAATCTACCAAAAGTTTGTTATTACAACGTATTTAAATCTAGCCTTTAAATTCTTTTGCATTATTACAAGGTACTATCTATAAGTTTTAGACTTGTGATATTCTTATGGAAAAATGGTTTACTATGCACAAGCTATAGTTTAACTTTGCTACTAGAGACACTATAGTCATGCAATAGTTAACATGCACTCTTTTTTTTTACTATATTTAAGACTCAAACTTTGACTTAATCTATAAACAAAACATATGTTACATTATTTCAATCTTCTCAAAACAATGTTTAGAGTATGGTCGTGCCACCAATTATATTGTTATGGTGATGTTTATTACATGACAATATAATGTCATTGGTAGCAAGGGTTTTATGCTTAATCCACATCTAGCTTAAATTTAAGATTTATACGTGACACTAATGCTTGTCCAACGTAACCCTCCACGATGATAAACTTGTGATTATGTTAGCATAACACACTGTGCAAATGATTAGTGATTTGGTTACGAATTATTGGGTTGACAATATGGTTTAACCCATGTTGTAATAAACAAATAATTGATATAATGCTTCCATGGATGAACTATAGGACATGACCCTCGCTGCATGGATAAATTTGTTGCTACGTGGTTGAATTCTGTCCACTCCTGGAAAATATATAATGTACTGGAAACCTAACCAAAAACATTCTTGTCCCGCAGTTTACGTTGGCTCTAGGGTTGCTTGGCTTGTCTCCCATGGCGGTCATCATTCTCCTGGTTACCGTTGCCTTGTTCCTTGACTCCGTGTTGCCTCCGTTATCCAATGTGTGTTTTTGATTTCTAGTTCTTTCTCTGCAATACATGGAGTTATCTTTTCTACTACCTTCGTCTCCATTCCTATGAAACCTTTCTTCCAAATCCTGTGTAGCTTGGTGACTTCTTCAGTTTCCTTCTTTGGTTCTCGTGGCTCGCCACTGTGTGAGGTTCTGAAGGGTTGTTGGGTTCCCCACTGCATTGTCTATAGGTGACAGTTCTTCGTGAAGATGTTTGTTGTTCTCCTAGTGACAGGTAATTATCATAATGAAAATTTCTTTAAATTACTGTAAGTTTAAACAGAATATTTTCAAGCTTTAACACGTAAATGGTTTCACTGACAGTGGTTTTTGTTTGCTGCAGGTGATCGTCACTGTGAAGCTTGTAAAAGGAAATAAAAGACAACCCTTGCAACATTCATGGCCCGTGGTTCAAACTCAGGTAAGCCCCGTGGTCTGAATGATGGATTCTCCCTCTATTATTGTTAGGGTGGTCGTTGGACTCGCCCAAGGTTTTGAAAACCCTCTCTCGTCTTGCCACGAGTTATGTTATTGTTTTTACTGTTTTACAGACTGTTGGGAAGAAAACTTAAATCCAAACCCTTGATAGGGTGGATACGATTTGTATTGTGCACAGTACTTATTCGAAACTTGTCTTCAGAGTCGAGTTTAAGTTTGTAAATTTTGTAAAGGCAGTTTCGATGTAAACTCATTTTGGTTGGCGGGAGTTATGCTATACTCTTTGTAATTTTAGGGTTTTTACCCTTCCTGAATATTAATTAAGTTATAAACTCAGTTGAGTATTTTGTAAGGGTTTTATAAATTAAATTTTAAGGCTAATACTTACAGCCGTGATGTAAATCTTGTTTGTTTTAATGGAAATCACGGGTTAGGGTTTGACCTATAAAACCCCTTGTTTGATTTACACTAGTTTTATGATAATAATTACACTGTTCTTTTTCTATTTTATTCTATCTGTCCTTAAAGGACTATGAGTATATTATTAGTCTATTTAATGATGGTTAAATATTTGATATATTTTTGGTTATTATGTCTATACTTGTAATGTACTAGTTTTAAGGGTTTGAACCCCGACATTTATTTCTATAGATGTATGCTGTTATTAAAAGACTCTATTTCTTTTGTAAATGCATTTATACAAGTTAATCAGTAATGTAGTTTTATTTGTACATAACAATTTTAGTTAGTAGTTTTAAAAGAACTACCTATGTATAACCTAGGTTACTAAAGTATTTAAAATATTTACAAATTACACTCAGAATATGAGCTAGGGTTTACTCCCTTTTTACTTTAATAGAATATTAATCCTTGTGTTATTATCTTGTAAATTTTATTACTGTTGCACATTTTTTCTTCAATTTGTTTTTATGAATTAATATTTCATAATTATCACTACTTAAGGATAATAATAATATTATTTGTATTTATAATATTATTGTCTATGCATAATATCTATTCTTAAGTTTATGTTGGTTTTTATTTGTATAATGATTACGACTGAGAGCAATCTGTAATATTTATGTTATTTAATTCAATTGTTTCTGTAGACTTACTTAGAAAAAAATGAAAGAACTTTCTTACGTGTCAGTATTCTTTACATTTATACTATCTGCAAAAGTATAAGGATAGTTTTTTATAATATTAACTTAACCCTAAGTTACTACTGTCCTTTAGATATTAAAGCTAAGAAAGGAATACTGTAACCTTTATCATATTCTTAACTATAGTTCAGATAGATGCAGGAAGATTAGTTGTCACTAGAAGAAGAAGATAAGCTATCTGTATTATTTTTATATCTTTTCTCAACATAAAATAATAACTTTCAAGTGATAAAACTAATTCTTCTACTTCAATACAAATGTACAATTTATAGAAGAAGATACTATGTAGGAAATAAATTATATACTTAACAACTACTGTCAGTAAATAAAAATATTCTTGTCCTTTATGATATTTTAAACACACAGTCTAGTTCTGACAACCTTTCTACAAACAGATTAATAAACTTTCTAGAAAACAACTATCTACTGATAGGAACTATTTCAAAACTCTAAAAACATAAATATTTTATTCATTTATATTCCTATTATACTTCATTTATTTAAACACGCTACCTGTGCTAGAGTATGATCTGGATTACTCTAGATGGGGAAAAACACAGGTAGGATTTATCTTTCATCATAGTACAGATTCAACCTAGAAATAAATAAGAGATTCCAACACAACATAACATATAATCATTCATTAATTGCTCACACATAGATATAAACTATAATACATAAATTAAAAGATAATGGAACATGTCTTTAAATATGGACAACAACAGCAATGGGAGGTTATTCCTCCCTACCAACTCCTAGAGAGTGCTCAAACAATGACTTCTCAGGACCCCCGAGCCTGTTCTGGTCTCCTTGGCTGGAAATAGGTGGAGCAATCAACAAAGTACTAGTCCTGAGACTCAATACCAACTCTACATATGGCAGTAAGATCTTTCATCTACAAAGTTGTACTAGATCAACTTCCTGCAGTTTACCCCTCAAACACCTTCCTTCAAATTTCCATTTCCCAATGAATTCCTTGAAGTGCATTCACCTGAATGATTCTTCTCCTGGAATGAGCAGCCTCAGCTCTCTACATTGGGCATTTTTTATTAAGATTGCCTAGGTCTTTTTGGGATAATTGTCATTAATTGAGCCACCTACTCTGATCCCACTTTCTCGGGGGATCATAACCCCAAATGTAGGGAAGTTTCCACTTGCAACATAGGAAGTGTTTGAGGATGCTGCCACTTGTATTTTTGCTCTCCACGTAGTTCCCTCCACCAACTTGACCAGTAACACTCTTTTTAACAGCTCTCCCAAGCTGTCGTCTCCACTTTTATTTATTTAAAAATAAATATTCAGAATTACATTCCACATCCTTGACTCTGCTGAGTCATCAGTTTCCACTTAGCATTAAATTTAACATAATTTCTGGGAATAAAATCAAAATAAGATAACATTATTTTACAAAATTGGGGCATGTGACATACACACCCCCTTATAATATAACATCGTCCTCGATGTTATTTATTCTTCATCCTCTGAAGTCCCCTGGAATAGAATTGGATATGCATATCACATTTTACTTTCCAATTCCCAGGTGTCTTCTTCAGGACTAAGGTGCTTCCATTGCACATTCACCTGTCCAATGGTACGGTTCTGAAGTGTAATTTCCCTCCACCCAAGGATACAGTCCAGTTCCACCAGAAATTCTCCTTTTGTTTCCACCTATACAACATTCCAATTAACCACATGAGTAGCATCATGAACATATTTCTTTGAAACGGAAATGTGAAAAGCATTATGTACTCTTAAGTTAGGTGGTAATGCTAATTGATAAACTACTTGACCAATCCTAGACATAATTTCATATGGACCATAGTAACGAGGTGCCAATTTTGCACAACTCCCCAGTCTTAGAGAGCTCTTCTTGGGCCTTACCTTCATGAACACATGTTCACCTACCTGAAACTCCTTTGGAGTTCTTTTCAAGTCTGCTTGACTTTTCTGCCGATCATGTGCCACTTTCAGATTTCCCTGCACTAGTTTCACAATTTCTTCCATTTCCTTCAACAATTATGGACCTAATACCAATCTATCTACTGGATTACTACAAGAGATAGGAGTATTACATTTTCATCTGTATAAAATTTCAAATGGACTGAATCTCGCTGATGTCTTATAATTATTATTATACGCAAATTCTACTAGATGTAAATAGTCCTCCAACTTACCTGGCTGATCTTTCATATACATTCTCAGTAAATCTTCCAGTACTTGGTTTACCCTTTCAGTTTGTCCATCTGTTTGAGGATGGAAAGAAGTACTGAAATTCAATGTTGTTTTTAATCCTTTAAACAAGTACTTCCAAAAGTTTCCTATGAACTTAGGATCTCTGTCTCAGATTATGACTTTTGGTACTCCATGTAATTGAAAAATATTCTTTAGAAAAATATCAGCTATATTGGCAGCCTTGTAAGTAGTTTTAACAGGTATAAAATGAGTTTCCTTGCTTAACTTATCAACCACTACCATAATAGATTCATTCTGATTCTGATTTCTAGGCAGTCCAGTAATAAAGTCTAGACTAATCACTTCCCATTTCCAGCAAGGAATAGGTAAAGGCTATAGAAAACCAGCTGGATGTTGGTGTTCGGTTTTTAACTGTTGACATTCTAAACACCTTGTAATATATTCAGCTACTTCAGTTTTCATATTTGGCCAAAAATACTCTTTTCTTAGCATGGTTATAGTCTTTTGATAACCTTGATGACATGAATATGGTGTTTTATGGATTTCATCCAGAATTAATAGCTTGACCTTAGGTACGTTAGGTACATACAGTTTATCTTTATATAGTAAAAATTCTTTTTCATTTAAACTATAACCTTTTATTAAGTTTTCTGTGGGGTTTTCCTTAGCTTTAGCTTACAATCTCTGATAAATTTCATCTTGTTTTACCCCTTCTTTAAGTTGTTCATCTAAGTCTGAAACGTAAGTGCTGATTGCTGTTGCAAAATTCAGCCTTGCGTTCCTACTTAATGCATCAGCAACTTTATTTTCTTTACCTTTTATATGCTGGATTTCAAAATCATACTCGCTTAAGAAATCTAACCACCTAGCTTGTCTAGAATCTAAATTAGGCTGATCTAAAATATATTTCAATCCTTTATTATCAGTCATTAAAACAAATTTTCTTCCAATTAGGTGGTGTCGCCACATCTTTAAGGCGTGTATCACAGCTGCTAGTTCCAGATCATATGTTGTGTAATTATTTTTGTGAATTTTTAACTTTCTAGACTCATAGGCAATAACATGCCCTTGTTGAGTCAAAACACTGCCTAAGCCTTCATTACAAGAATCAGTGCATACTACAAACTCTTTATTAGGATCTGTTATTCTTAAAATAGGTGCACTCGTTAATAAAATTTTTAACTTCTTAAATCTTTCTTCACATTTCTAGTTCCAGTTGAACTTCTTTCCTTTCTTTTGCAAGGAAGTTATCGGATTGGCTATTCTCAAAAATCCTTCAATGAACCTCCGGTAGTAACCGGTAATGCCCATAAAAGATCTAACATCTGTCACATCTTTAGGAACCGGCCAATCTTCGATTGCTCGTATCTTTTCAGGATCTACAGAAATTCCTTCCTTGGTCACCACATGACCTAAATACTGAATCTTATCCTTAAATAAGTCACACTTACTAAACTTTGCGAAGAGTTGATGTTCTCACAACTCTTGCAAAACAATTGTTAGATGTTCTTTATGTTCTTCTTGAGTTTTTGAATAGATTAGAATGTCGTCGATAAACACAACCACAAACTTATCTAAATACTTATGCATTATGTTGTTCATTAGACACATATAGACAGTTGGGGCGTTAGTAAGCCCAAATGGCATTACGACAAATTTGTAGTGACCATATCTTGTTCTAAACGTTGTCTTGAAGATGTCTTCATCTTTAATCCTCACTTGATGATATCCCGACCTTAAATATATCTTCGAAAACATTGTGGCTCCACGTAGTTGATCAAACAGATCATCTATGTGGGGCAACGGATATCAATTTTTGATAGTCATCTCGTTTAGCTGACGGTAGTCTATGCATAATCGCATAGTTCTGTCTTTATTTTTAACAAAGATGACAGGTGCCCTCCAGGGAGACACACTTGGACGAATATACTTTTTATCAATTAACTATTTTAATTGCGATTTTAACTCATTAAGTTCCAATATGTTCATTCGGTAAGGGGCCTTTGAGCTAGGTACTACACCCGGTACCAGCTCAATGGTGAAATCCAATTCCCTTTTCGGAGGTAATCCTGGAATTTCTTCTGGGAATACATCAACATATTCTTCTAAAACAGGGATGTCTTCTATTTTTAACTTATCTGTTTTAATTTTACTTTCTTCATCTATAATGGTTACTGCATAAACTTTACATCCTTTTCTAACAACTCTTTTAAGTTGCAAAGCAGAAATATGCCTTAACATAGTTTTTCTAGGAATACCCTTAACATTTACTGGTTGTTCATCACTATTTAAGCATGTAAAAGTTTTATCGTAACAGTTTAAAATTAATCTATGCTATTCTAACCAGTCCATACCAATCAGCAAATCATAAGAGCCAAGTGGAAAAACATTAAGTTTAACAACAGTTTCAAATTTATCCATAAGTAAAGCACATTCTTTCACAAAGCAAGTTACTTTTCTTTTAGCCCCAGTGGTTAACTGAACTAACCATGAATTCTCAAACTTATCGACAGATAACTTACATTTTTCCACTATCAAAGGTGCAATATAACTGAGACTAGCTCCTGAATCAATTAAAATAGTTACAGGAGTCTGATTAATCATACCTTCTACTTCCACCATGGAAGTCCGATATTCAGCTTGTCGGTTCTCCAAGGCTACGTTAATTCTGGGCATGCTCCTTGTTATTTCCCCAACGGTCATCTCCTCTTGTATGGTATGAATTTTGCTAACAGTCTTCTTCTAGTTTGGATAGACTGAAGCATATTGCAGGCCATTACATTCCTAGCACTTGACAGGCTCTTTACGCTCAAAACTCTTGGTAAAATTTCCATGATTATTTGCAGTTTCTTTACCCTTAAAATTGTTCTAATTGTTGGGTGTACTTTTCCTATTTCCTTGGAAATTCTTGTTGTTAGAATAGTTTTTAGCCTTATTATTCTTGAAATTCCTGTTAGGCACAAAATCCCTCTTCTTAAATTCGGACTGATTATTATTTTTCTTAGCCTTCCAGTTGGCCAAGCTTTCCTTGAGTCTGATTCTACTCAAAACAAATGTTAGCCTTCCTCATAGCTTCATCCAAGGTCTTTGGGTTATCATATTCAATTCTATATTTAATATGATATAGTAGACAGCTAAGGAATCGTTGTACTTTTGGTTTCTCATCTACAAGGTAGGGTACATACCTAAGTAGACTTAAGAATTTGTTGTTCAGATCTTTCATTGTCATTGAACCTAACTTCAGTTCATAAAACTCCTTAGCTATTTCCTCATAATACTGCTCAGACAGGAATTTATTTTTAAAATATTGCTTAAAGGTACTCCAATTAACTTCTTTCTCTTTTATACCCTTAACTCTCTTCAAGTCCTCCCACCAAATATCAGCCTTTCCTGAGAGGTTATATATAGCCATCCTAGTCTTTAACTGGTTAGAATAATTATATATTTGGAAGTACTTCTTCATCCCAAGCAACCAGGACTCAGCTTCCTCCCCCTTCTCAGTCTCACCATTAAAGGTTGGTGGTTTTATCTTTTTGAATTCCCCTGAGATTTCCTCATAAGGTTTGTATTTCTTTTTCTTGATGTACAGATCGTCATCACTATTGTCCCTAGTAGTATGGTAACTTTGTCGTTCACCAAACACTTCTGATGACGAACTATTTTTTATTTTTGTGTGCTTCATCTTTTTAGATTTTCTTTGATGACTAGCATATTCATATTCTGACCTTCTACCCCTTCCTTTGGTTTGAAACTTTTCCATTAGGATCTGATTCAGCTCTTCTTGAGCCCTCAGAATCCTTTCATTCTTCCTCTTTATAGACTCCATTTCAGTTTTCAAATCTTTTATAGTCTGTAACAGCTCTGAGAAATTTGTAGTTACATCCTCTAGTATAGGATCTCTGGGTAAATTTCTTGTTTCTGTAGCTGGAGACTCCTCATGTGCATGCTCTCCCAGCCTTTCCATACCTTCCTGTTAAACCTCAAAAAAATACAATTCTCTGTTGAATAACATTTTAAAAATAAAATACGTTAGCATAATAATTTAATTTATTGTTTTATGAAAGCTAGTTGGGCTGCATCAAGGACTAGTGTTTGAACCTTGTGCTCTGATACCACATGTCAAAGCCCCAATTTTCACAAAAATTTAAAAATTTTGAGTTAATAATAAATGCTAAAACCTGCAGTTTACTAACAGCTAACAGTTGGCATAAATGAAACAGTTAAGTAATTAGTTTCACTAAATTCTAAAATAACTTAACAGTTTATTTTTCATAGCATGAATAAAATCCTTTTGTGTGTTGTTTGCTTCAATTTACTGATTATTTCTTTTATGTCAGTAGGTGGAATTTACTCTTAAATCCGGGGCTTACTTAGCATTCATGCTAACGCAGATGAATACTATTTCTTACAGATTTACATGTATGATCGATCAAGTATATTTTATAAGATCTTTTAGTGTCAGCAGTATTTTGTTTGCAATTTAAAAAGCTTAGTAAAAATAAGCTGCTGAACTCTAGACAGCTCCTGTAAGGTAAAATCATTTGATTTTCATTAGTTTTTCAAGTAAACAAGCTTGGAAATAAGTAACGATAGTACAACATATTTGCGACTCTAACACTAGAATCTCAGTTACAAGTATTTCTACTTTTGTCTAAGTAATTTGTAATACTTATAAACATTGTTTTTGACAATATTTATGCAATAGTATCTTATCTTTCCTGTGTATTTATTGACCCTTAATTTGTTTCTGTAAGATACTTACAGCCTCTTATCATTAGAACAGTAAAAAAAATTGTGTGTAAAACTATGACCATCATACCCTTCTATATGAGCTTATGTTTACCATTATTTTATTCCCAAGTCTAACTCTATGTTCTAGTAACTTTTGGTTTTGATAGTGTCATTCCTATTTTAGTTATCAGGTTTACTTCTATAATTATCTTACTGTCCATTAGACATTCTGAATGAAAGTAAAACCAAGTTGAGTTATACTTCCAAGTGTTAACAAAGTATTGTCGCTTAAACTATGTGATATAATTTCGTAATAACATTCTTATCTTCTACTTTATACTACTTTACAGCTTTGATGCTATTTGAGTTATTAGTTCAAGTAAATTTCGTAGATATGCATAATCGATTTGTTCAATGGACATTCAATCTACCAAAAGTTTGTTATTACAACGTATTTAAATCTAGCCTTTAAATTCTTTTGCATTATTACAAGGTACTATCTATAAGTTTTATACTTGTAATATTCTTATGGAAAAAGGGTTTACTATGCACAAGCTATAGTTTAACTTTGCTACTAGAGACACTATAGGCATGCAATAGTTAACATGCACTCTTTTTTTTTACTATATTTAAGACTCAAACTTTGACTTAATCTATAAAAAAAAAACATATATTACATGATTTCAATATTCTCAAAACAATGTTTAGAATATGGTTGTGCCACCAATTATATCGTTATGGTGATGTTTATTACATGACAATATAATGTCATTGGTAGCAAGGGTTTTATGCTTAATCCACATCGGGCTTAAATTTAAGATTTATATGTGACACTAATGTTTGGTCAACGTAACCCTCCACGATGATAAACTTGTGGTTATGTTAACATAACACACTATGCAAATGATTAGTGATTTGGTTACGAATTATTGGGTTGACAATATGGTTTAACCCACGCTACAATAAACAAATAATTGATATAATGCTTCCATGTAGGAACTATAGGACACAACCCTCGCTGCATGGATAAATTTGTTGCTACGTGGTTGAATTTTGTCCACGCCTGGAAAATATATAATGTACTAGAAACCTAACCAAAAACATTCTTGTCCTGCAATTTACGTTGGCTCTAGGGTGGCTTGGCTTGTCTCCCATGGAGGTCGTCATTCTCTTGGTTACCATTTCCTTGTGCCTCGACTCCATGTTTCCTTTGTTCTCCAATGTGTGGTTTTGATTGCTGGTTCTTTCTCTGCAATACATGGAGTTATCTTTTCTGCTACCTTCGTCTCGCTACCTGTGAAACCTTTCTTCCAAATCTTGCGTATCTTGGTAACTCCTTTGGTTTCCTTCTCTCGTTCTTGTGGCTCGCCACTGTGTGAGGTTCTTGAGGGTTGTTGGGTTCCCCACTCCACCGTCTATAGGTGACAGTGCTTCGTGAAGCTGTTTGTTGGTCTCCTAGTGACAGGTAATTATCATAATGAAAATTTATTTAAATTACTACAAGTTTAAGTAGAATATTTTCAAGCTTTAACACGTAAATGGTTTCATTGACAGTGGTTGTTGTTTGCTTTAGGTGCTCGTCGCTATGAAGCTTGTAAAAGGAAATAAAAAATAGACCTTGCAATGACCATGGCTCGTGGTTCAAACTCCGGTAAGCCCCATGGTATGAAAGATGGATTCTCCCTCTATTATTGTTAGGGTGGTCGTTGGACTCGCCCAGGGTTTTGAAAACCGTCTCTCGTCTTGGCACGAGTTATGTTATTGTTTTTACTGTTTTACAGACCGTTGGAAAGAAAACTTAAATCCAAACCCTTGATAGGGTGGATGTGATTTGTATTGTGCACAGTACTTAGTCGAAGCTTGGCTTCACAGTCGGGTTTAAGTTTGTAAATTTTGTAAAGGTAGTTTCGATGTAAACTCATTTTGGTTGGCGGGAGTTATGCTATACTCTATGTAATTTTAGGGTTTTTACCCTTCCTGAATATTAATGAAGTTATAAACTCAGTTGAGTATTTTGTAAGGGTTTTATAAATTAAATTTTAAGGCTGATACTTACAGTCGTGATGTAAATATTGTTTGTTTTAATGGAAATCATGGGTTAGGGTTTGACCTGTAAAAACCCTTGTTTGATTTATACTAGTTTTATGATAATAATTACACTGTTTTTTTCTATTTTATTCTATCTGTCCTTAAAGGACTGTCAGTAGATTATTAGTCTATTTAATGATGGTTACATAATTGTTATAATTTTGGTTATTATGTCTGTACTTGTAATGTACTAGTTTTAAGGGGTTGAACCTCGACATTTATTTTTATAGATGTATGATGTTATTAAAAGACTCTGTTTCTTTTGTAAATGCATTTATACAAGTTAATCAGTAATGTAGTTTATTTTGTACATAACAATTTTAGTTAGTAGTTTTAAAAGAACTACCTATGTATAACCTAGGTTACTACAGTAATTAAACTATTTATAAATTATGCTCAGAATATGAGCTAGGGTTTACTCCCTTTTTACTTTAATAGAATATTAATTCTTGTGTTATTATCTTGTAAATTTTATTACCGTTGCACAGTTTTTCTTCAATTTGTTTTTATGAATTAATATTTCATAATTATCACTGCTTAAGGATAATAATAATATTATTTGTATTTATAATATTATTATCTATGTATAATATCTATTCTTAAGTTTATGTTGGTTTTTATTTGTATAATGATTACGACTGAGAGGAGTCTGTAATATTTATGTTATTTAATTCAATTGTTTCTGTAGACTTACTTAGAAAAAAACGAAAGAACTTTCTTACCTGTCAGTATTCTTTACATTTATACTATCTGCAAGAGTATAAGGATAGTTTCTTATAATATTAACTTAACCCTAAGTTACTACTGTCCTTTAGCTATTAAAGCTAAGAAAGGAATACTGTAACCTTTATCATATTCTTAACTATAGTTCAGATAGATGCAAGAAGATTAGTTGTCACTAGAAGAAGAAGATAAGCTATCTGTATTATTTTTATATCTTTTCTCAACATAAAATAATAACTTTCAATTGATAAAACTAATTCTTCTACTTCAATACAAATGTACAGTTTATAGAAGAAGATACTATGTAGGAAATAAATTATGTACTTAACAACTACTGTCAGTAAATAAAAATATTCTTGTACTTTATGATATTTTAAACACACAGTCTAGTTCTGACAACCTTTCTACAAACAGATTAATAAACTTTCTAGAAAACAACTATCTACTGATAGGAACTATTTCAAAACTCTGAAAACATAAATATTCTATTCATTTATATTCCTATCATACTTCATTTATTTAAACACACTACCTGTGCTAGAGTACGATATAGATTACTCCAGATGGGGAAAAACACAGGTAGGATTTATCTTTCATCACAGTATAGATTCAACCTAGAAATAACTAAGAGATTTCAACACAACATAACATATAATCATTCATTAATTGCTCACACACAGATATAAACTATAACACAGAAATTAAAAGATAACGGAACCTGTCTTTAAAGCTGGATGACAACAGCAATGGGAGGCCATTCCTCCCTACCAACTCCTGGAGAGCGCTCAAACAGTGACTTCTCAGGACCCCCGAGCCTGTTCTGGTCTCCTTGGCTGGAAAGAGGTGGAGCAATCAACAAAGTACTAGTCCTGAGACTCAATACCAACTCTGCATACTGCAATAAGATCTTTTAGCTGCAAAGTTGTACTAGATCAACTTCCTGCAGTTTACCCGTCAAACACCTTCCTTCAAATTTCCCTTTCCCAATGAATTCCTTGAAGTGCATTCACTTGAATGATTCTTCTCCTGGAATGAGCAGCCTTAGCTCTCTACATTGGGCATTTTTTATTAAGATTGCCTAGGTCTTTTTGGGTTAATTGTCATTAATTGAGCCACCTGCTCTGATCCCACTTTCTTGGGGGATCATGACCCCAAATGTAGGGAATTTTCCACCTGCAACATAGGAAGTGTTTGAGGATGTTTCCACTTGTCTTTTTTCTCTTCACCCAGTTCCCTCCACCAACTTGACCAGTAACACTCTTTTTAACAGATCTCCCAAGCTGTTGTCTCCACTTTTATTTATTTAAAATTAAATATTCAGAATTACATTCCACATCCTTGACTCTGCTGAGTCATCAGTTTCCACTTAGCATTAAATTTAACATAATGTATGGGAATAAAATCAAAATAAGATAACATTATTTTACAAAATTGGGGCATGTGACAATTTGGATTATATAAATGTTAAATGACATCAAAGTTGAGTATGGTCAACCAATCCCCATTTACTATGATATTACAAGTGCAATCAACATGTCAAAAAATCCAGTCATGCATTCGAAGACCAAACATATACCCATTAAGTATCACTTCTTGAATGAACATGTCTATGGTCAAGATGTCAAATTGGAATATATCAACACACGGAATAAATAACTAATGTTTTTACTAAACCACTTCTAAGAGAATCTTTTGAAAACTTCACGGAAAATTTGGGGGTCATACTTGTCCAACACTATGAATATATATGATTGGAAGAGAAGGATAATTGGTAGAGGGAGAAAATTACAATAATCAGTTAGTTAAAGAATCCTACTAATTAATTAAAGAACAAAGGAAAACTTTAATAGTCAGGGAAGAAGACCAACATAGAAATCAATAAATATTGAAATACCTAGAAGTACATGATAGGGGAGCACGAGTTCAAGGGGAGAATCCCTAAGGAGAAAAATAAGTACAAGGGGAGAAAATATTTGTCATATATGTCAAAGGAGGAGATAAATCCTAGTAAAACAAGATCAAAGTCAGGGGGAGTAACAACACTATTTAATCAAATCTAATCATGAAGAGAGCTCATTCTCAGGGGGAACCAACATATTGTTTTAGTGAATGTTTCGATCAATGCTAAAGGGTAAGATTGTTGAGATTAGGTTTTCATTGATGTCAACCCTAGAAGAGGAGATTGTTTGACTATGACATGATAGTTCCATCATTGACAACAATGTTATGATCATGGTGAGGATGGGTAAAATGACTATGTTATAAGTGAACGGAATTAAAAATTGGAAGGATATGATAGTAATAAGCATGGTGAATTGTGATGATAAAATTACAACAACACATTATGTGACATTGTGCAGGTCACTGTGTTTCCGATGAAATAAGGAATAAGTGGTATATGGTCCCTCTCATTCTAACTTGACAGTGATGCCAAGAAAGGAATTCAAGAGAATGATGTTGATATGGAAGGTGGATGCATATGTGGTAGCAATTATGGTGATACATCGTTATTATGGTACTATCAAAATCATAATAATGTAACTATAAGAACTCAAAGTTTTGGTAATTTCACAATGTAGACAAAAATCACTCCAACTATTCGAATCATATAAGGTGTAAAATGACTAAGCTACTGGAGTAGCAATTTCTGCTAATGGAAGTTACAGAAAAATAGAATGACTTAGTTATCAAAGTAGAAAGTTCTAGTAACAAGTAGAATAATGAGCTATATGCATTGTGATATCAATGGAAATGATGAAGTATGATCACACATGTCCACTTTTAATCTTTTCGTAAGGTTGAGTCGACGTGTTGGATCCAATTGAACTCATTCATGAATGATTTGTTAATATTTCATATGTTAGACTAGATATCATTAGTGTTTAATCCAAATTCACAACAATAGCATATGCAGAATCACTGAAAGAAACACAGTCACAAGATAGACACATTATTTATCCTGGAAAACCCTCAAGGGGAAGAAAACCAAACAAAATTTCCTCTGTATAAGATGTATAAGAAAAAACCCCAAAACATGTATCCTCCTCCTTGCTGATCTCTCTCTCTCTCCTATGCACTACTTAAGTGAGTGAGTCTTATGTTCTACTGAGGAACCCAACTCCTCTATTTATACACTTTATGTCAAATTTACTTTTACCCTAACAAGTCAGCCCCACTAAACTGTATGGGGCAACTTCACCTTGGAAAAATCAAAACAATATTATATTATATTGATTGGGGCACTAATGACCTGACTTACAATGGAGTATTTACGTCATGACGATATGCTGACCAATCACAATAGTAACATCCCATGGAGGAATCGTAACATCTCCCTTGGGGTACATCAGTAAAATACATTTAGAATATCCTTTGAAGTTACAATATTTCAAAACTCCCCCTTAACAATAAGGGTATTCTACTAACAACATCATCATCAACTATAGGAGTAACGAGAGATATTATCTTCAGTAGTATCGAGGTAATACATCTACACATCATAGGAAGTTTTCAGCATTCATCAGTAACTAGAACAATTACTCTTCAATGTATTCATCTTCTACAGCACACGGTCACTTGATCCTTTTGCAGCAACACTTCGATCTTCTCGATCCTTTGCAGAAGCACTTTGATCTTCTCGATCCTTTGTAGCAACACTTTGATCTTCTCAATCCTTTGCAGTAGCAATTCCATCTTCTCTATCCTTTGCAACAACACTTCGATCTTCTCAATCCTTTGGAGTAACACTTTGATCTTGTCAATCCTTTGCAACATCACTTCTATCTTCTCTATCCTTTCCAGCAACACTTCGATCTTCTCAATCCTTCACCACCACGCTACATGCAGTACACATGATCTCTTTTCGGGATGATAAATCCCTAACACTTTAGGACATAGGTCCAAGGATAATGCAATCCTCCATCATCCTACTTCCCCTTAACGAGGAGGGTCCATAGTATCCACCAGTTGAATCATCTACAACTGAATGTAGATCTCGATTGCACCTAGATGCAGGCCCTGTCATCTGTAAGGACTCATCATAGAGCATCCTCAGCTTCAAATTTAGGACCACTCCTAAGCAAGTGTTATAATGTGGAATCTACATATACATGTAGGCATACTCTCCATATAATAGTAATTTCTGCAGGTGCAAATATTGACCACACCTAGATGCAGGCCCTCATCGTAGGACATCATGAGCTTGTTAGAGCTAGGCCCACTCCATGTGATTGTTATACTACGTCGTCTGTGAGGACTCATCATAGAGAATACTTAGCATTAAATCAAGGACCAATCCCAAGGGAGTGTTATTATATGTCATCTACATATAAATGTAGGTATATTCTCCATGCGAGAATAATTTTTGCAAGGCAGATCTAGACTGTACCTAAGTTCCATCCCTATTGTTCATAAGGACTCATTGTAGGGAATCCTCAAAATCTAGGAACATTCGCAAGAAAATTTTATACTACGGTGTCCAAAAATGAATGCGGGTACTCTCCATGCGAGAGTAATTTCTGCAAGTCCATCCTTAGCTATTAAGGACCACTCTCATGAACAGATTGTTATTTCCTGCAGCACCATCCTCAAGAGAATTTAGTATCGTCCACAAGTGAATGTCAGACCCTGTCATCATCTTCATGCGTACTTGGCCTCTTTCATACTAAAGATTCACTGTCATCAATGACAGTCTTATCATCACTACCCATTTTTCGGTAGGATTCATATCATCAACCTACTCCCCATGTGTCTAAGGAGGGTTCATATCTTCGAATTGTTATTCCTTTCCAAGGAGAATCCATATCTTCGACTTCTTCCTCCTCTCTAAACAGGGTCCATATCTTCATCATTCCTTCTTGAAAGGAAATTATTTTCTGACTACACCAATCTTGTCACAAAAATATTCAAAATTTACTCAAGATAGAGGCTTGGTCAACACATCAGCAACTTGATCATCAGTACTCACACACTAGACCTTTATAGCTCCCTTTTGTACCATATCCCTTATATAAAAATATCAGATTTATATTTGCTTTGATTTATCATGGAAAAAAGGATTCTCTGTCATCTTTATGCAACTTTGGTTGTCACAAAGAATCATTGTGGTATCCAACTCCATGTCAAATAATCCCAACATCAGTTTTTGAAGCCATATCACTTCACAACTAGTGGATAAAGTTGCTATGCACTCTAATCCAGCTGTGTTGAGAGAAAACCTAGACTGTTTCTTACTAAACCATGAGATCATGGTGGATCCCATACAATAACATCCACCTGAGGTGCTCTTCCAGTCTGTGGCGCTTTCTTCCCAATCTGAATATGTATATCCATACAATCTGTAGTCATGATCTCTACCATATTAAAGTCTCAAGGATATCATACCTTTTAGGTACCTCATCACATGCTTTGTAGCTATCAAGTGAACCCGTATAGGTTTAACTAGATACTAACTTAAGGTGTTCACAACAAAGCATATATATGTCCTTGTATTTTCCAGATACATCAATGACCCAACAATCTATCTGTACTGATTCATGTCCACTAAATCTGATGACTCATCAGATAACAACTTCAATTTGGTGTCCATGGGTGTGTCCATGGATTTACAATCCAACATATCAAACCTTCTCAATATTTCTACTGCATACTTTCCCTGATTCAGAAAGATTCCTTCTGAGCTCTGCGACACTTCTTGGCCAAGGAAATAATGCATCAATCCAATATCTTTCATCTCGAATTCATCAGTTAGATTCTTCTTACTCTCTATGATATGTTTCCCATTTCCTGTTAGAAATAGATCATCCACATACAGTAATAGTATGATAGGTTCATCATCCATAATCTTCATGTAAAGGTTAGGATCATATTTACTTTTATTAAAACCCAAGCTTGTCAAGAATTTATCTATTCCATCATACCAAGCTCTAGGATCTTGCTTCAGTCCATACAGAGCCTTTTTCAACTTACATATATGAGTCACTCTGTCTTCGACTTCAAATCCTTGTGGTTGTTCGATGTAAACCTCTTCCTCATTCATACCATTCAGGAAGGTTGTCTTTACATCCATCTGGTGTAGATCCCACTTCATCATGGAAGCAAGTGCCATGATGGTTCTGATGGAAGTATACCTTGCTACTAGAGCAAATGTCTCTTCATAATCAATCCTCTCTTTCTGAGAGAATCCTCTAGCCACAAATATTTCATTTTAATTTTCAATACTTCCATCAGTAGCATGTTTCATCTTGTAGATCCATTTTCAAGATACCACACTCTTGTTTTCTATTTTGGGTACTATATCCCAAACATCATTCTTCATTATTGACTGGTATTCTTCTGTCATTGCTTCCACCCACTCTTTCTTTTGTGCAACTTCCTCGTAGCTGGTGGGTTCTTGATCTACAAGGTCACACATCAAAGCTACATAACTAGAATATGGATTTGATTTTTTGCTTGTTCTTGTGGTGCCTTCTAGAGCTCCATATATATCTTCTTCTTGTATGATTTCTATTACCCAATCAGGTTTTCTCTTTCGATACATATCCATAGTAGGGGGTTCCTAAGGTTCTAGCATATCATGATCTTCAGATACTACTATTTCAGGTGAGGTTCATCTTCTACCATTCTAGGAGGTACATCCTCTTCAAGTTGACATCTTCATTTCTTAAGAGTTGCCTCTTCATCAAACATTACATCCCTACTAATATCGATATGATGGAATCCTGACATGTATATCCTGAAGGATTTAGAGACTTCATAGTATCCAAAAAATATTCCCTTCTTTCCAGAAGGATCCAATTGGGTTCTCTTCTCTTTCCGAATATGTACATATACTAGACAACCAAATATCTTGAGATGGCTCACTTCAGGTTTCTTTCCTGTATACATTTCTTCAGGAGTCTTGGATCCAAGAGAACTGTGAGATAATATATTTTGTACATATACGGTTGTTCTTGTTGCTTCAACCCATAGGTGCATGGGGAGGTCTTGGTCATGAATCATTGTCTTCATTTCTTCCATAATGGTTCTATTATTTATTTCCACAACACCATTCTGTTGAGGATTATAGGGAGTGGTTAGTTCCCTGTTGATTCCTACCTATTTGTTGAATGCTTAAAATTATTTTGAAGTGTATTCTCCACCATTATCTGATCTCACTGTCTTGATTCTTCTTTCTGAATGCTTCTCTATCAAGGCTTTGAATTCCTTGAATTTCTCAAACACTTCACTCTTGTTATTCAAGAAGTATATCCATGTCTTTCTTGAATAGTCATCAATAAATGTGTCATTATATTCATATCCACTTAACTATATGGAGGGCATAAAACCACATACATCAGAATGAATTAATTCCAATGTACCTTTAGTCTTTGTTTCACTTTTCAAAAAGGGATTATTGATATTATTTCCTCTTGCACATCCTTTGCAAGTTCCCTCATGATCAATCTTCAGATTTGGTAACCCTATTACCACCTTGCTCACATAGGGTAGTGCTTTGTAGTTAATGTGATCAAGCCTTCTATGCCATAGTTCACTTCAGCTAGTATTCTCATGTACGAGGGTTGTCTCTGGATGTCCTTTGAGTTTGTACAGTCCTCCTTCTTCTTCACTAATGACCACAACATATTCAAGTGTCTTTCCTTTGGACCACATGAGTACTTATCCATATATGAAATAAAATCTATATCCTTTCTTATCTAGAGGTAAGATGGAAAGTAGGTTATTTTCAAACCTAGTACATACAGTACTTCCTTCATCTTCATGGAAGTCCCAAATTCAAGATTGTAGCTTGATTCACCAATAATTTTGATGGGATATTGATAGCCATGTCCTAATGATACTTTATGAGGAGATTTTTTTTCTTCAAGTCTTGAAAGAGTTTGCTTCTTCCCTATCATGTGATTTGAAGAAACACTATCAATAAGACATGTATCTTCTCCAGGTGTTACAAATCTAGAGAGTGTAGAGAATATTACATCTTCAATAGTTAGTCTCTTTTGAGTTGTTTCTTCCTCATACTCATCTTCAGCTAGATGGGGATGATTTATTTTGTTGTTTTTCTTCTTTGGTCATAGACACTCTCTGGCAAGGTGTCCTATATTATGAAAGTTGTAGCATTGATACTTTGAGTAATCTTTGTTCTGATTGTTTACTCTTTTCTTTTGAAACTTGTTCTTTGAAGGTTTATGACTACCTTTATTGAAGTTTGATTGAGTTCTTCCTTTAGTATGGATGGCTAGATCTTGATCATCTTCTCTAAGTAGAGCTTCTGTGTTAGCTACTCTAGCTTCTTCTTGAATGCAATCTTCGCATACTATGTCAAACTTCATACTTTATTTTCTAGCATTCAAAGTCTATATGAATGAATCCCAAGGTCTAGTGAGACCATCGAGATCAGTCATAACTAGTTCATCCTCATCAAGGGTGTCTCCAATAGCACTTAGTTGTTCCCTAAACTGGGATACCCCTATGAATTAATCTTGAATTGATTCTCCTTTTCTCATCTTGGTTCCCTTTAGTTGATCTGTCAAATTCATCTTTTTGTTGATGTACCTTCCCTCATACATTCTGGAAAGTGCATCATACATTTTCTTTGGTTTCTTATTAGATGACACTTGAGGAATCAAGTGATCATTGATAGAATCAACAATGATCCTCATTTCCTTGATTACGTTGTGTTCATGTTTCTAGTTATCTTCATCTTATTTTGATTCTGCAACTTCATCCCTGATGTACTTCTCAAGGCCATTCTCTTTCAGAATCATACCAATCATATACTTCCATGCTGGGAATTTTTCTATGCCTTCCATCTTGTCCTCAAGCTTAGTTCTTGGGGACATCCTATCCAGGAGGTCACTAAAAATTGAAATTTCTCAAAATGAAAAGATGACCTTGCCAAGATATGCCCTTGTCTGAGGTGAATTGGTTGGTCTACTAGGTTTCTAGATATCCCAAATCTTCACCCTTAAAAACTTGCATGCGAGGTTGCAACTTCTGCATAATTTCTGGTTTTGGTTTTCTGCAGTTTTTTGGTTCAGGGAAAAACTAGGGTTTGGATTTCCCAGATATTTAACCACCCAAAAAATTTGATCCTGAGCTCAATAGATGTGCTCTAGGGAGGCACAACTTTCTATGCAAGAAGATATTCCCAATTACTAACTTTCCAAAAACCCTAATTTCTTCCAGAGGGAGAGGAGAGAGAGTTTCACCTTGTGAAAGCTGTCCTATTCAGGCTAGCTCAGGTACCATGTTAATATTTCATATGCTATACTAGGTATCATTAGTGTTTAATCCAAATTCACAATAGTAACATATGCAGAATCACTGAAAGAAACACAATCACAAGATAGATGTAGTATTTATCCTAGGAAATCCTCAAGGGGAAGAAAACCTGACAAAACTTACTGTGTATAAGATGTATAAGACAAAACCCCAAAACATGTATTCTCCTCCTTGTTGATTTCTCTCTCTCTCTCTCCTATGCACTACTCAAGTAAGGGAGTCTTATGTTCTAATGAGGAACCCAACTCCTCTATTTATACACTTTATTCCAACTTGACTTTTACCCTAATAAGTCGGCCCCACTAAACTATCTGGGCTGACTTCACCTAGGAAGACTCAAAACAATATTATACCATATTCATTGGGGTACTAATGACCAAAATTACAATGGAGGATTTTCCTCATGACTCTATGATGACCAATTACAATAGTAACATCCCGACGAAGGAATAATAACATCTCCCTTGGGGTACATTAGTAAAATAAATTTAGAATATCCTTTTAAATTGAAATATTTCAACATGATTGAGCCGAAAAAAGATTTATCTAAATATATGGTCATTTACTCAAGAAAGTATAGAGGTTGGGGGTGAATATTAGATTGTAGAGAGGAGCAAAGGAGGAAGCAACAAAAGATAAATTACTTGTTGATATGGAAGAAGCTCAGAAAATGCAGGAAGCTTAGGATCAATGCAATGATTTGGGTCTATTATATTAAATATACATTCATGTTTATTTATAGGTTAGAGACAAAGGAGTGATGCAATCTGATTCCATTGAGGAAATGGTTTAAATTCTACCTCTTCAAATGCAAAACAAGAACAAGACTACAACACATTGCAATCTCAGAGAACCACTATACTAAACACTCTTCAATATTTTTAGCATCCCAGAGACTATCCACATGAAGAACATCACTAATACCTTTCCAAATTTGTTTTGAAAAAGGACAGTGAATGAATAAGTGGTCAATGGTTTATTCATCACACATATATAGGATGCAAATGCTCAGACCATTAAAATTCCTTTTCCATAATTTGTCATAGGTTAGCACTTTCTCCTTTAAAGTCAACCACATAAAAATTTTACATTTGTGGGAAGCACAAGATTTCCATAATGCCGACCACCTCCATTGCCTTTGATTTTCCAAACAAACCCAATAAATCTTATAAACCTCCCTAAGAGAATACCTCCCACCCTCTCTATTTCTAGTCCAAATCAACGTATCATGTTCATATGAAAGTGGAATAAATCCCCTACACATTTCTTCCAACTAACAGTTGCATTTTTTTCAGTCCAACGATCATTAATTCCAATGAGACCATTGATCTCCAAGATTGGTGCATCCTATTTTCAACATTTGAAATTACCACATCACACACTTTAATAAATCCTCGGTGAAGGATATAACTTGATTTGAGGGCCATATCCCATAATATCGTCAACTCCAATTAATACCTTCATGCCATTACCCATTTTCCATGCAAGCAGGTCTCCAATAACCAAGAAAGCTAATTTTTATGTCCCTAGCGGGGGCGATATATAAATAGCTCAGCCATATTATTTTGGTCGTACCAAATCTCAATTTTTTTAAGAAAACTAATGTTTAGCTTTACAGGACTAGTAAAAAATAAATCATTAATTTTTAAAATGTTTGATTGGTGGTTGGGTGGATGACATCGTATTTGAAATGCATGCCTCTAGAATTGGCGATGGAGGTGACAGAAGCAGTTTATTAATACCTCCATTAAGGGAATTATGCAGCGAGGAGTTTTCGTATGTTCTTATCTCCCATGATCCACCAGCTATCAACCATTTTGGAATCCGATGAAGTGTGAACTGTTCGTGAATTAATGTAAATTGAGGCAAGTGCTAGGAAGTGCATTGAGTACATTTTAATGGAATTTCGATCGAGGCGTGAGGGATTTAATGGAGGAGATTAAAATAATCAGATAAAACCCAAATATTTTTTCTCATACGCTAAAAACCCACATCACTTATCACTGAATTATGTTGTGCAGAGCATGAGAGAAAAGAGCTTCTAGGTTCTTAGCTCCTATCATCCTCTAGTCGCGGCTTCAACCCTTCACTTCCATTTCTCCTGAAAACAACTTCGGCGCCACCCTCGGCAAGTGGATATAGGTATAGGGGATATTTGCAACATTCACAACTTCTTCTTCTATCTTTTACTTTGAAGCAAATAGTCTAGGGACTGTTTGATAGTAGTTTCAGTCCCTGATCCTCCAATGCCTTGCTGTATTTACATTATTCATTTGAGGTTACGATTTTGATACTCCATGAAGTCCATAACCTTCATGTATTTCATATAAAAATAATTAGAAATGAAATAGAAATGAAAATACACTATATATATATATATATATATATATATATATATATATATATACACACATATATACACAACCGAAACAAAATTTAAACTAAACCAGGGGACAAAAATTTACATATAACAAAATTGAAAGAAAAAAAACCATTGGTATACGAGTTACAATTGTCATTGATCTCGCAAGAGTTATATGCACTTCAAAACACACACAGTAGTTGGGGAGGGGTTGAGTGCCTCCAATAGATAGTGTACCCCATGATACCGACCCATTTGCATTAAAGGCGAGTTGGGTAAGAGTATAGGTGAGGGGGGTCCGGTTGTTATACCACCTCGGTGGGGTTGAACAAAGGTTTGATGTTGTTTCAGTTCTTGAAAATCCTATACTAGACCTTTATAGCACTAGGGTATCATCCATTATAGTGCCAAGGAGAGATCCCACTAAACAAGAAGAGGTTGCATACTCAGTAGCTCTCTTGGAGAGAAGGGTCATGATGAAAATGGAGGAACACTAATACATAATATAAAATATGCGACAGTTTTTCATTTCTATTTCCACATTTCATCGTCTCAATTGTGATAATAATGGTTGTAATGTTTCGTGGCACTTATTTCATGGATATAACGACGAACTTTATAAGCTGTCAATATAGAGATGAAAACTGGCCGCCACGTGTCTTCTATACAATGGCCTTGAAATTGATTTTTTTATTTATTTTTCTATGTTTCGTCACTCTATCGACAAAGTTGTCATCCCTATAACGATGAAAATATGGCCAAAAACTGCTAGGAAAAATTTTGTTTCCACACAAAATCATGGAACACTTTCGACGAACATTTGTCTCTCTATCAACGAATTCTGGAATTTGAACAGAAATTTCTTCCATGAAAAACCATGGAAAACCAATCTCCATCGATGAAATATGCAAGTTGAATGATAATTTTTCCACGAAACTTCATCGCTATAGCGATGTTATTCGTGGAAATCCACCCGGGCTTTCAACGGTCTTACAATACCCGTGACAAAAGTTTGTCGATATTGTGACGAAACCTAGAGGTTTCAAAAAAAAATTAAAAAACCGTGGAAAGGCACCTTCCTTTCCATGGTTTTGGATATTCAATAAGTGCTTGTGAAAAAATACATACTATATTTTAAAGACAGAAATGGATAAAATATAACACAAGAAAGGTGATTTATAGAAAAGAAATATATCGGGAAAGTAAGATATGGGAAAAAACATATTGAAGTAAAAGGGAAAAAAAATGGGAAGTTTAGGGGGGAGGTCAAAAAGTGTTAACTGACTCTAAAAAATAAGGCGTAATGATTTTAAAAGTGCCCAGAAGTACCCAAAGTGGCCCTAAGCACCCTAATTATTGCCACAAAAGTTGTTTTCCCATTAGGATGCACAAATTCATAATAATTGGCTAAAATAGATAATTAGATGCTAAAGTGGCACCTCTTAGAGAAGATTCTATGACAAGGTATGAGGGTACATCTATAAAAATACCGTCGATAAAATACGTTGTAAGCACCACAGGGATCATATAAACATTAATTAAATGATATTCTAGGCACCATTGAAAGATGATTTCTATGATAAGGTAGGGGGCTACATCTATAAAAAAATACCATCGATAAAAGACGTAGGTACCACTAGGCTTGGATCAAATTATTGTGATCCAAAATTAAATTAATCCCACTGGGGCTTAAAGAGCCCACAAGGGCTTGGAAGGATACCCATAGAGCTTGGAAGAAGCCTGCAGAGGCCTATAGATACACGTACAAGCTTAAAGAATCCTACAAGTCAAAAGTAAAGGAATTCCATGTTCTGAAGATGAAGGGAGCCCGAGCTTTGAAGACTGAGGAAGCCCATAGGTGTAAATGAAGCCATAGAAGGTCAAGCTCACAATTTCTGGAAGAGATGAAAATGAAAAACTGATCCTTCTTATGCAACCACTTCAAGCATGGCCAAAATCAGTCAAAGTTAGTACCAAATATTCCCGAAAGAAAAGAAAAAAAGTCCCTTGAGCACATGATAGGAAAGAGACAAGTTAATCAACAAAAAATTGACAAATTATCTCTATTCATTTACTATGCATGATCTCATATAACAAAAAAATCATCATATATCACCTTTTGCCATTGATCAGAAGCAGGTTGCACAATTGAGCATGCAATTTGTAGTTTAGAAACCATATCTTAATTTTTTTGGAGACACTCCTCGTGAAATATCATCACTTTCTGTACTACATGTGAAGAGCTACTAGTGATGATTCACCATATTACAAAAAACATAAGGTGCATGGAATTCGTCTTTATTGAAAAATAAATAAAAAATAAAAAAATAACTCAACCCCTAGGGAAAAAGAGTAGTTGTTCACCTGGAAAATCTGTATAGGATCTTTGTAGTGCCAACTAGTGGTAAGTTGTTTTGATATTGCTCATTATCGGAAGAGGTGAATATGAAAAGTTGATCCTTCTTATGCAACCACCTCAAGCATGGCCAAAATTGGTCAAGTTAGTATCAAATATGCCCATAAGATAAAAAC
>LPNX011232026.1:61335-66335 GCA_001517045.1 Pseudotsuga menziesii
ATGCTCCAACATTTTTGGATTATGTACACATCCCGATGTACGCGACTATAGAGGGAATATCCGCGTATGTACACGGTTATCAGGGAAAAGGCCGCGTATATCATTTTTCTAATGTTTTTAGGGATGGTCCATGATACATCAAAAGACAAAAAATGGTCCATAGGGGCTAATGAGTCTGCAGCGGGACAGGGGAAGGCCATACAATGTGTGATTCACCTAGTGTGGTGAAATCCGCTATAACAGCCATGTACTATTTATAAAGCCAACAACGTTTCCAGGCACTTTTGGTCTCCCATCAATATACATAGTCACCCCTTTGTTTTTATTGTGTTCTGTTAGTTATATATAATTTGCGGCAACTCTGTATCTCCTCATACTTCGAGTATATTGAACCAAGATCAACCAGTTATTGTATATGTATAATGGTTTGACATACTCCATCAATTCAGTTACAGTGCCATAGCCGACCTTTATGCCATCCACTGAAAATATCCCCAATCCATGTAAGGACGAAGGAGCAATGCGATACATCCTCCCATTGATGAATAAATCTGTGTCCACTTGAGGTAGATTATTAGGTACCCATCACTGCACTAGATGTATATACCTCAAGGGAAACTCAATGTCACCTATGCTCTCAACATCTTAATTAAAGGACCCTCCGTTGGCAATAAAATATTGCATCCATCTACGAAATATTTTCCTTAACTTTTCAAATCTAGTTGATATAGAACTGGTAGATCTAGTACAACATGTATCACTTTAAACCTCTTCGAGTATATCTTCACCGTCACTCAAGGAAGATAGATCTGATAGATACCTATTTGGTGGTACCTACACTCGATAAAACAAGAATATAAGCTACCAAGCGGATATAATTTAGCATGCAAATATATTTACTTGTAATGTTTTAATATCAAAAGTTTTTTCTTCCCAAAAAATTTACCAAAAGCTATTTTTCTCTCAAAGGTGTAATTTCTTTTAGATTTATTTATATTTGAATTATTTTTAAGTATAAGACACGATTTGATTTGGTTTGTAATTTTTTCACAACATGGATATAGAAGTGTGTTTCTTGGGCCACTTGACTAGTTAATGCATGCAAAGAGGTATGGGATTCCCCCTCATATAGATCATGTTGGGAATTCAATTTAGAATGGGCGGTGGTCATATTGCTTCATTCATGTATTTCCCACAAAAACTCGACGACGTTAGTCTAACACTCCCTCTTCCACAGTGGTTTGATATGAAATTTTTCTCGTGCAAGGTGCTCCTTCTCTAACTATGTGATTGATTTTTTTTAAATAGGATAACATTGTGAAATGTCACCCAATTTAGACCAATTATAGGTAGTTTTGAGTGGTTTTTCACATGGACACGTATAGGGTGATGTTGGATCCAGAATCATCTTATCACAACCCTAAATCGTCTTACACTACCCAAGACCATTTTCTTACCATTGCTACGGTGTTCCGCAACAGGGAAATCCTGAATTTGTTTGGTCGTGATGGTATGGTTCAGGCCCATTTTCTAACAAACGGGTGATGGATGGGTTCAAGGATGGCATTTGACAAGAAAAATTCCAGTTATGGGTCATTTTGCAACTCAAATACGACCTATATTTCATATAAATCCTCAAAAAATATGAAGTAAACAGTCAAAACCATAGTAGCAATATTCAAGTACGGATTCGAATACGATTCGGATACATTATGGAAAAAATATGTAGCAAACAAATCAAGTACGACTAAAATACGAGAATAGGAATCTTATAAATACAAAAACATGCAATTTTAATTTAAAAAAAATAAGATTATACGATCATCATTCCAAAGTGTAAGATGTCATTCATTATTCATTAGGAACTAACACAAGTAGTAACTAAGTATTGATTTCTTGCGATAATGGATGAGACCTACAACTGTCCTTTCTCTACAGTTTCAACCTCAAAACCAAGGGAAACAATAGGAAAATGTATAGTATACGGAAAAGAATATCCATTTTCGATCCGAGCTAAGTAAGGGCTCATTAGACCCCATAAAAATGTTCGGGTACACAAGGTACTCCCAAAAGACCAAACACCTTGAGCAACCGCTTCACACAAATAGATCACAGATCAACACACCGATATTTGTCACATGGTTAAAACCCTCGAGAGGGAAACAATCCATGGCCCCAGCCAAATAGCTACTTGGAGAAATTTATAATGCAAAAGAAAGAAAGTTACATGAGCTTCTCATAATCGATTAACTAGCCAAGGACCCTCCATGCTCTTTAAATAGAGATCATGGACCAATCAGGTGCTAAATCACGAATCAATGGTAGGTATGATCTAACCGAAGTTGAACCATCGGATAACTCTATGTCGAGAATATATCACGACCATCGGATTAGAATATTTACAAATGCATACTAATGCATACTAAAGAAACACACTTTTACCTAACGGATATATTACACAAGTTGATCTTAACTAACTCCTAAGTGTCTAAATATCCTAACAAAAAAGGCTATGTTATTCAAATCCTTATCACTTTGATGGGAGAGTTGCACTAATGACGACCTAGCAATATCTAAGGCTTTAGAAATGGCTAAGTTACATATTCAGGTCGAGATGATGATGGGTAACCTCTCATCTCCATCCTCTTGGGAATCATTGTTAGCAATATGGCAAATGAATGTGTTGGCATTGATGTCAATATATGAATGGAGAATTGGTGACATTTGGTGAACTGGTGATTGTGGAAAGATGTATCCTAGAGATGTTCATTAATGACAAAATAAATGTTGATGGGCATAAGCATGTATGATAAAGTTGGAAAAATACTAAGTGGTGAAAAATTGTCCTAAAGCAGTAGTCTTATGAAAATTCCCACCATATTTCATAAGAAGGATAAATTCCCACCATGGCCTGTCACCCCATAGTTGGTTGAAGTATATGTCCGACCATGGCACCAGTTCTCAGAACAACTCTTTGAGGAAGAAGATGCAGGACTCCCAAAAGAAGTTCTTTTTGGTCAAATTAGACAATTTTCTCTAGGAGAATGCCCGCCATAATCTGTGGGTTGAAATAAATTTCCGCACCATATAGGCATCTTGTAGGTGGTTGTGTTGTCTACCTGACCATGTTCTTACTTTGACCTGAAATTACCTGAGGCATAAATTATGGATCTTCCAAAACAGGGTATTAAGCAGCTTTTACATCATACTTCAGTAAAATGCCCGCCTATGAGAGAGAAAGTAGTTCCAGAGGATGAAACTGATCTTAATGGATTCATCTGGTTTTCCTCCATCCATTGAATGTATTACACTCCAAGTTTGATGAAAAGTTGAAATCACCTTTGAGACCTAGGGTTTAAAGAAATTGACTAAGTGTCAAATCAAAAGGTTGAAATGCATTTGGAAATGCCCACCAAAGCGTGTCTGAGTGATGATAAATTCATCAGAAGGTATAGGCATGTTATTTAATGAACTAGCTATCCATCCATGTTCATAGTTTTTCTTATGGTGACTACATGGGAAAATATCAGCCTTCCAAAAGAGGTAAAAACATTAGCTTGCATATCCAAAAAACATGAAAAATTGACCAAGTGTTGAAAACGGGAGGTTGAGAGCCCACTTGGAAATGCACACCAGAGTTAGCTCCTTAACTAATAAATTCATCAGATGTTATGGGTCCATTCTTTGATGATCTGGGCATCCACTCATGATCTCAGTTTCCCTCTCGGTGTTCACATGTGTGAGATATGAGTCTGCCAAAATGTCTTGTGGCGCAGTAATGACCAGGGTCTGACAAAATTTACTAAGTGTTGAATTGAGCAGTTTGAAAGACCATTTTAAAGTGACTGCCAAAGACTGTGTGTTTGTCAGTAAGGTTTTAAGGTGACATGGTCTTTCTCCTAGTTGAGGTAGATACCTAGCCATACCCTCAGTTTGTTTAAACATGGTCAAGATGCGAAAAATATAAGTACGCCAAAAGTTATAAAAGTATTCCTGTACAATCTTAGTGAAATAAAAGAGTAAGCTATAGGAAATTAATAAATAGAAATTTATAAAGGGAATTCTACATATGTTGAGAAGGATTCAAGGATAGTATTTTGGAAGATATGATGTGATTGAAATTACAAAACATATATTTAAGGAATAAATTCTCGTAGAGGGTTTAATGAGGACACACGCAAGCTACAATATTCTTGATAACCTTCGGACTCTTTGAGATATGCCAAACAGAGGCGACCACACTAACTACCATGGTATATGCCAAATAGAGGCAAAAAGATATAAGTGTCGTTGAAAAATAATACTTGTATCAAATGTGTCTTTAAAGAAGAAAGAGGTATGAGGGTCAATTTACTAGAGTCAATTCAAACTATAGCCCACGAGTCCCAGGGAACTATACATTGTTCCAAAATCCAAACCAGTAAATGGGAAAAGCTTTCAAAGTGTGTTGTAATTCAGGTAAAAGTGAGCATAAAATAAAATAAAATTCTTCTTTAAAGGAGAAATAGGTCTTAGGTTGAATTGTACCCAGCATTATAATTGCAGCTCCTATGGTGCTCTACAAAATGTTTTAGACCCACAATAGAAAAAAATCACAAAAGCTTGAAAAGTGTGCCATAATCCATGTAAAACTAACCATCAAAGCAAAATTAAATGCATCTTTAAAGGAGAAATAGGTCTCACGTTCAATTTTTGACAGAATTAGTTCAAATTATAGCTCATAGAGGACTCTGTTCTAGACCATTAAATAGAATAAGATTACACAAGATTGCACTCTATAGAATGTTTCAGACATATAATAGAATAAAATAACAAAATATTGTAATTTGTGCCATAATCGAGGTAAAACTAATTATTAAATCAAAATTAAATGCTTAGAAGAAACACGTCTCAGGTTCAAAGTTTCGACAGAATCGGTTGAACCAGTTCAGATTATAGCTGCTAGAGGACTATGTACACTGTTTCGGACCATTAAATAGAATAAAATTACAAAATATTGA
>LPNX011232026.1:72509-83205 GCA_001517045.1 Pseudotsuga menziesii
TACTCCTCACTAAATGTGATGCCAAGCTTTGTTGTATTTCTAATATACTTGAAAAATATACTTAAACCACTACATAATGGCTAATAATAATAATGTTCACAACATGGGCTATATTAGCACTCATAGTAACCATTGGATGCATTAGGATTCCAAAGGCACTCTCGTATGGAACTGTTTTCATCACTGCTATTTCATCCTCTATCTTTAAACATGCATGTCTCTTGACAATTTTATGCTAACATCCATTGGTGTGGATATGGGATAACATTAACTCATTATAAATATCCTCATTATATTTTCATATCTACCTTCATTTATTGAATTAACCTCCTCCTTTTATCTCTTTATACTTGAACTCCTAGAGAATAATGGATCTCCCCGTGTTTTTTCATCTTAGGTATTTTTGTTTTGAAAACATTCAACATGGATTAATATAATCACTTCATCTACATATAGTTTTATATTAGAAATGTTCTTACCAACCCACTTGATGCACACATTCTTGTTTCCATCTTAATGTTGTAGAAGATCATCTCTAATCAAATGACCATCTATCCACTAGTACCAATCTCAAGATGATTCCTTCATCTCATTAAGTTCTTTCTTCATGTTTCACATCTTTTGCTTCCCTCCCTTGTGAACTTATCCTTTGAGACAATACATGTATATATTTACTTCCAACATGACTTTCAAGAAAAAAATATTTACATCAAACTTTAGAAGACCTATATATCCACATTAGCCATGAATGCTAAAAACACTCTTATCCAGGTCATGCCATTATTACTAAAAATGCTTCTACATACTTTGTTCATTCAACTTGTATATATCACCATTGTCGTTGGCATCACCACCACCACCATCATCTTGGCAATATGGAATATGGTTTTCATTGATGTCAAAAGGAGTTCAGTGATGACAAAGGAATAACCAAAGGACATGATGGCAAGAGTGAACTCCATGAAAGTCAAAGGAAAGACAAAGGTGGTGGTGACATGGCATGAATGATGATATGGAGGATATGATGACATGGCATGGCATAGATGATGATGTGGCATGAAGTTGAATTCATTGTTGTATTATGACACCACTCTGGAGAAATATGGAAAAATGGTGAAAATCAGGAAATTGACCAAGTATCATATAATTAGTCAAAATTGGTCCCAGCAGCCTTTAGAGAATGCCTGCCACAATTCATGGTTTGAGAAGAATGCCCGCAACATGGTACCTTCCTATATCTATTTGGTTTGGATACCTATTCATTCATAATTTGATTTTTATTTAATCTTTCTTGAAGAGAAAGATATAGGCCTGCCAAAACATGGTTTTTTCACCAGTGGGTGCAAAAATGGCTAAGTAACCTTAGAAAGATGCCCGCCCTAAATTGTGGGTTAGAGTAAATTCCCATAGCACATGGGGGTATTGTAGATTGGTCTTCATCCTACTTGATCATGTCTTCATATTGGCTTGGAAGTGTATGAAGAAAAATTTATGGACCTGCGAAAAGGGTGTTTTAGGCAAATTAGACCAAATTGAGAATTTTGTCTAAGTATGGAATTGATGTTAAATCTGCCCAAGTGGCCTTAAGGAAATTCCCGCCATGCCTCATGGGATGATGTGAAAAATGTATTGATAACTTGAGTCTCTAGAGTGTTGTATGGAGCATACAACCATGTCACTTGCCTCACCAGAGAGTCTCTAAGGAGGAAGATGTCAACCTGCCAAAAGTGCCTCCCAACCATATTTGCACTATTCCAATACTGGAAAAACTGCCTAAGTGGCTTCACAGAAATGTCCACCAGAGATTGTCCTGATGATGATAAATTTATCTGAGGGTATGGGGTTTTTCTTTGATGAACTTCCTATCTTTCCATGTTCTTATTTTTTCTTATGGTGACCACATGAAGAAAATAATAATCTGCCAAACTTACATTAGATATAAGTATATTTCTAAATGAAGTATATTATATACCAATTTTTATAAAGAAAAACATGAAGACTGTGATGAATAGGATTGTCATTGATGACAACATTAATTACAATCCTTTTGGAAAAATATGGTAATTTGGTGAAAAATAGGAAAATGACAGTGTTGGAAAACTGGCTCAAGTAGCCTTAAGAAAATGCCCGCCACAAATTGTGTGTTGAAGAAAATTGCCACACCATACGGGGGTCTTGTAGATTGATATTTGTCCTACCTGTCCATGTCTTCATATTGTCTTGGAAGTAGCTGAGGAAGAAGTTATGAACTTGCCAAAACAATGTTTTAGGCAGATTTGACAAGACTAAGAAAATTTTCTATGTTGGAAAAAATGGCTCATGTGGCCTTGGGAAAAAAGCCCGCCATGCCTTATATGTGTATGATAAAAATTATCTGAAGCTATCATCCTACATCTTGTTGAAGAGGCTATCTCACCATGGTCTCAGTTATCAAAGAAGATGTTTGATGACAAAGATAATGGTCTGCCAAAATAGAGTTTCAGGTTGTTTTGCACTATTCCAGTACCGGCAAAACTGCCTCAGTGGCCTTAGGGAAATGCCCACCCTATCTCATAGGATGATGAGAAAAATAATATGAAATTTTTAGGATATATCTTGTTTATGGGTGGATATAACCATGGTCTTATTTATCCTGTGGAGTGTTTTATGACAAAGATATATATCTATCAAAAGTAAGAAAAATATTATCTTGCATTTTAAGAACACAAGAAAATTGGTTGTGTTAGATTCAGGAAATTGAAAAGGCATTTTGAAATTCCCACAAGGAGGGGTTATTTTCCTGATTAAATTCATCAGATAGCATAGTCATGTTCCTTGGTGAACTAATTATCCAGCCATACCTTCAGGTTGTCTTATGATGGTCTCATATGCAAAATATCAATCTGCCAAAAATAGGAAAAATAATATTTTGCATAGTGAGAAAAAATGAAAATTGACTGTGTTAAAAACAGGAGTTTGAGAGGTCAATTGGAAATGCCTACCAAGGGTTGTCTTTGTGCAAGTAAATTTATCAAATGTCATGGATCTATTCTTTGGTAAGTTGTCCATCTGCTCATGACTTCAGGTCTCCATAGAGTGTTCACATGTGTGAAATAGGAGTCTGCCAAAATGGGAAGAAATATGTTTTGATGTTCAAAAGAGGTTGAGAAGATATTTTGAAATGCTTTCCAAATAGAGGTTGTGTGTGTGTCAAC
The DNA here is from genome assembly GCA_001517045.1 of Pseudotsuga menziesii. NCBI lineage: Eukaryota > Viridiplantae > Streptophyta > Pinopsida > Pinales > Pinaceae > Pseudotsuga > Pseudotsuga menziesii. The sequence continues at coordinate 75,704 of LPNX011232026.1, forward strand.
AGATTTATCTTGTGATGTGGTCTTATTCGTTGTTGAAATGGCTATCTAGCCATGCTTGTAGGTTTTCTTATGGTGAACACATGAGGGAGAAATCAATCTTCCAAAGTAGAAGAAAAAATGTTTTTAGGGTAATATTGAGAGTCTTTCATTTCTCTTTTGATTTAAATATATATGTTTGGACATAGTAAAAGAATTGTAGGTCTTGACCATCACTTTATGTTATGAAAACTTCACATATTATAAGCTCGAACTTAAAAACAGTAAACAAATGTTGTTAGTAGTTGCATGCAATATGTTTGATTTAAGTTTTTTTTTGTCAATGCAATAATATGAAGAGATTATATGTGAATTATTTGTATACTAGAGTAAATGCCTCAAACATAATAAAAAAGCAATGTAAATGTTACAATTGCCAATACACCACAATGTAAATATTTGTGTTACCCTGGAATGATTGACATTTGCACATCGATCTTCTCTTCTGCATGATATTCCTGTGATTTGTATATTTTTCCACTGAAAGAAAAAAAGAGTGACTAAGTGAGATTTTTCTCTTTACCCCATAAGTAGAGTTCAATTGTAACCATTATTGTTTGTGTCAAATTTGACCAATTCTTTGGAATGTCATACTACTAGCTCTTTGTCATCATGCTTGACATATTCGTCGATAGTTGTGGGAAGTCTTATCATCTCCCAGTCATATTTTTTTTGCATCACTTATACCTTTCTTACTTCCTCTAGTACACCATGCCAATTATTGGCAACTTAGTTCTAGATTGTACGTCCCAAGCCATGAAAAGTTCATAAAGTAGCATGCCACCCCCTGCTACTATGTCACCACATAACTTGTCCTGTTAACTATCCTGTAAATCTTTTAGTTCTTCCAAATCCTATATCCTTGAACATGCTTATTTCTTAATCAATAGGTAACTTTTCGCTGGGCCTTGAAACCAAACTTATCTCAGGAACACAAACACCTCGTTTCTCTTCTCTTATTTGTGCACATGTTTATGCTCCAAGACAGAGATTTGCACCAATCAAGTCTCCCATTTCTAAACTATTGCCTGCAAAACTTATTGATGAAGTTCATGTTGTTGGAGACCAAATTCATCCAATCACAGAGCCTTGGGGACATAGATGGATGACACAGAGCCAGAGCTTGGGGACAGGCCACGGCTTGGATAGGGAAACCTTCCTAGAGGAGGCAATCCTTCTTGGTAATGGTGTGGTAGATCAAGAAAAAGATTTTCTGCACCCACTTTCTGAAAGAAATTTACTGTCGCCATTTGAACCAGAAAATTTTTTCCCTCTTGTATTTTTACTCCACTACAGAACCATGAGGACATCAATCTAGGTAAGGACTAAATAGACGTGGCATTGCATTTACATAGTAATAGTTTGTGGTGAAATCAGCTAGTATTTAAATATGCAAAAGGAAGTTGGAGTCACTACTAAAGAAGGAGGTGTTTTGAGAAAATAATTTAACACAAAATTGTAATTTCATCTTTGACATTCCTGAAGTCACTATTACACTTTTTATTTCGTCTCTAACATTCTCTGTTTGACTTTTCTTCAACTCTTGTGCTATGAAACACTCGGCCCGACTTTTATTTACAGCCAAAGAAGAATAATGCATCGGCTGGACTTAAACCAACCCGAGTGAATTTATTGCAACGGGGTTTCAAGTATGCAACTTGCATTTAAATCCGTCTTCAGGCCACTCTGCCATTGCTACATTACTGGATTATTGAAGAAAAAAGGAAATAACAGCACCGGCGGTGGAGCATCCTGGCCTGGTACCTTCCTATTCTCGTTCTCATCCTCTTTGATTTTAACACATGAGAAGCGATCTCATGAATTAGTCTCGTTGTCAAATATTTTAATCAGTGCCATGTAGGGAGTGACAACACTGTGGTAGGGTTTGAACAATGCTTTAATTTAAATTTGTCTTCAGGTCTCCCTACCACTATTGGATTATTAAAGAAGAAGAAATCTAATAGGGGTTTTCAACAATGGCTGAGGAGGTTTCCGGTTTGGTATATTCCTATTCTAGTTTTTTACTATGATATTTGACTTTAAAACTAGAGCAATGATTTAAGGGATCAGTGTTTAACATTGATTTTTGTTTGTGAATCGGTCAAGTGCTGGTATATTTTTTCTGGGTATTTTAAATTGGGGCTTTGGAGTGTTTATTTGGATACCCACTTGGTAAATTTTGTGCTCTTTTCTTTCAACCCTGAAGCAAAGATATGAGTAATCATTCTTTAATCGGCAAGTGCCAATGTATTTTCATCTGGGATTTTTAAATTTGGGCTTTTAAGGGTTAATTTTGATACCTGATTCGTTCGTAAGGTACATGACCCGAAGAATACAACTGTTATTTTGAGCCTCAATGTTATTTTGTATCCCCCAAAAAAGGATGCATGCTTACCTTTTATGAATTTACGGCCAGATGATTGTTGCAGAGTATGAATGATCTCTCTAGTTTTGGATATGGTTGATAAATAAATCAGGGCTCAATCCACACTCAATAAATCACCTTGTCACAACTATAGAAAATGTGTCGAAAATGCATGAGTTGACCTGCGCGTAAACAACCAAGAGTCGTTGAAAGCTGACATCGGTTTGGTGGGTGTGCAAAGATAGCCATATATCATCGATATAGAGATGAAAGTTCCTCGAAAATTAAAAACATCAATATTGCCACGGTTTTTCCACCATGATAAAAAAAATGAAGTATTAATCCACGAATGTTCAAAACATGGAAATATTTCGTGGAAAATCCACCCAAATGTATTACTGGAAGGAGATGCCCCTCCATGATGATCGAGCCTTTCCTGGTCTCTACCCAGGAGGATAAATAAATATGAGCTAAAAAAAAAGAATAATATATATATATATATATATATATATATATATATATATATATACAACAAACCCTAAAGAAAACCCTAGATTTCATAATGTTCCTCACGCACTATGAGTCCAATGGTACGCACTACCTATGAGGGACTATTTTGTTGGATGAGGAACTCTCGGTGCTACATATCGTCTTTCTTTATATTTAAAAAAAAAATCAACAGAAAACTTGCCTTCGGCCTCCTGCTGCTAATTTGTTAATCAAACACAAGGCTATTTTCCCCATATTCTACATTCTACATTCTTGAGCCATAAACCAAGCCACTGATGTTCTCCATACCATAGTCATAAATGGAGGGGTTGCAATATTAGGTCATCTTGGAGCCACCACTCAGAAATCCTGGAGACGCCATTTGTGAGGCAACATGTAGCCATCCTAGACCAGGTGTGCTAGGTTCGAAAGTCTAAAACATACCAATGTTTCCATACTTGGCAGCTCTTACTCCAGTGCTACGCGCATATATATGGGAGGCAGAATCATCATGGCCATGCATATTGAAAATACCATGGTCGATGGTGATATCCAGACATAGAAACTACTGAGGCAATCTCCCTCTTTCGTTATCTCTCTCTTCCTTACTAGATAGCTCTTCTCGGAGAGTTGCAGAGCTAGGAAAAAAGGTAAGAAAATGAATGCATGAGCAAGGCGGCATGGTTTAGTGTAGCCCTGCCTCCCTTCTATAGATCGTGGATGGCTGCCACCTAACAGGCATGCCGGGAGGGATTCGTATTAGGAGGTCGTGTGTGGTAGAAGGAGGTAGGCAGCCTCACGTGAGAAGAAGGTGATGCCCCGTGGTGAGAGTTATTGGCGAGGTTGAGTGGTGAGAGAAGGTAAGGTCCCATAGTTGGTCGAAGAATTTATATGCATAAGAGATGGTGGGTGGAGATGATTGGCTGAGCTAGGCTGTGGACACGGTCATATGTTAAATTTGATTGGGTATGGATTTTCTTTTAAATTTTAAAATCGTAAAATAAAGCTAAATGGGAAAGCAATGGTCAAATTGATGGGGCATTTAAAACTTAACAATAATTAAATTTTATTGTTGGGCTGGTTAAGTTATGGTCTTCAAGCATAAATGATTCTTCTTTCGTTTTATGATCTCCAAATATGAATTTGTATTAGTAAACATCTCAAAAATGAGATATAGAATTTCATCTGCCAGTGCGTGTATAGATGCAGAAGAAGAGACATGTAAGAGTCGTTCACAAACCCAAACATAAGATCATGCATGAATATGATAACTACACATTGAAAATGGGAAAAGGATATTTCCTGAAATTCAACAAAACACCCTGGAAATTATGAAAAAGTTAAATTGTAGGTTTAATATTAATTTAAAATAGTGATTTTAATTAAGGTACTAATAATAACCTACAACAACGACTAATGTTAAAATTAATTTGTAGCATTGTATATATTCTCCTACACTTTGAAGAATATGCACACGATTGTAACAGTGTATATATTCTCCTACACATTGAAGAATATGCACAATATTTTACCTCGTGATGTATGTTGTGCAAAGTCAAATATTTGCACACTTGGTCAGTCTTGTTTTGTTTATGATTTATTTTCTTTTATAAATCAAATCGATTTAAACACTTGGAAAACAAATTTTAGCTCACGTCTTTTTGAAGACTTTGGATTCATATTTTATGTAGAATTTATATCAAAAAATTAAGTTATACATAAATATCCAAACGTGACTTGTTTGAGAGCTTGCTTCATATTGACTTCATCTCTAGTAAATAATTTATTTATTATAATTTGTTTTTAAACTTCCATAATATGTTATAAATTTACATTGTCTACGTTACACTATATATTGTACTTTGAAAAAAAAAATGGTTTATATGAATGCAATGGACTAATATATATGCTCATAAAATAATGCTCCATAAACTCTTAATTGAAATTTTGCTTCATAATTACTATGAACCAATGGTAATCAACCAATATGCATTTATGTCTTTATATGAGCAATGAAAATGCGTTACACGTAAGCATAAGAGACAAAACTTGTATTTAAAAGTGATACCTTAATCGTAAATGCTTTTGCTATGAATAATATATTAAAGGCCGATTACATCATAATTTCTTTAAGTCTAGACGATATTTTAAATTCTCTTTAATGCTTATTATTAATAAATTAATAGATCCCTTATCTGTAGGGTTTCATAAAGAAGGATAAGATAAATAATTTTATTGATGACAAGGCTTTTGAATTAATTAAGGAAACCATTTATTGACTCAGATTTTTGAATTAGTTAAGGAAATCAGATTTAAGTGACTTTCTATCTCTGTATCTTGAATTTCATGAATTGGATGTTAATGTAACTTTTGTATGAAATTGAAGTTAATGTAACTTTTGCATGTGTTTTGTCACTTGAAAAGTTAATTTATTATATATTATTTTTCATTTATTTTTGTTGGAGAGTTTGTGAAAGTAAATGTCCTCTTCATTAAGAGAGGGCTATATTTATCTTGGTTGATTAATTCAACTTTGATCCAAATTCTTTGATGTGTATATCTTTGTCATTTAAGATTAAGAAATTTGTTTGTTCTCTTTAATATGAGAGTTTTTTTGCCATTTAAGATTACGAAATTATTTTATGTTGATCTTTTTGCTTCAAGTCAACCTATATCCATAAGACGAAAGATTAATTATTTTGAAGTTGATATTTGTCTTTTTAAAGGCTCCAAAATAAATGTAGATGAAATGGATCGATTTAAGATGAGAGATCATATCTTTGAAATTGATTTTTGTCTTTTTGAAAGTTGGAAAATAGTTAAGAAGAAAATTTAAATTTTTAACACTTGTTATATATATATATATATAAACCACTTGTCTTTTAATTGTTATGTTTTAGCTAGGAATTAATTAGCGTTAACAAAATCTTAAACATAAGCTAATTTGTAATCAAAGTTTTATATATATATATATATATATATATATATTAGTAATTATTAATGAGCAAAATTAAAAAATAAAATTTATTTTATGTTCATATATTTATTTTACATTAAAAAATTTCCTCACAAGTTTTTAGATTTTCAATATTTGGAAATTCAACCTTTTTTTTCATTCAAAAGATTAAACAATATATACTCTTTCATTAAATATTAATATTTTTTTCAAATTATATATATTCACAAATTGCAAAACACTTAGAACCCTCCTTATTAAATAATTTAGATTTATCATCTAGTATAACTAACCAACTTCTCTTATAATATGTCCCAACAAAAATAAATAAAATTTTCTTAACTTTGGAATTCACCTCTTCCAAGTTGGTAAATAAATATCATACTATTTTATTAATAATATGTATATTGAAAAAATTAAGGAATAGGTCAAACACTATTTGGTAATAGCTTCTTGCTTTTCGCAAAAGATACACTAATATATAGAATGTGGATAAGTGTCATTGCCTTAAAAAGTGGTTTTTACAAGTTAGCTTTGTTATTTCCTCTTATATGCTTACCGTGGTATTTTTAAAATTTATTAAAATGTTAAAGAAAATATTCAACTTCAATTAAAAAATAAATTTTTATTTTTTTAATATTGTTTGGTTTCCGCATGTACCGGCACCACCAAATCCTATTGATTAAATGTAAATGTAATGTTCAAAATTCACAACTAAATGTAACTCTGTCGTGACAAGAATGTAATAAGGACATTGTCATGAATATACTTTCGTATTTATTTACAATATATATATCAAAACCCAAGATGCAGAGACATTGCCCATAGATATCTTGTAAATGATGGAGGTGGTCTAGACAATAAATATAAATCATTATAATACTATATTTATGTGATAATATATATATATAGAGAGAGATTCACCAAGGTTGCCACATGTCATCTTATATTTATCAAAGAAATCAATAAATGCTTATTTCCAAATGTTGTTGTAACAGTCTACATAACCTGAAAGGATTTTGAGGAAGTTGTTATGAACACTCTATCCATGCAAGTATTCGAATCCATTTACCTTCAAAAAAAAACTGTCTTTTCATTTATATTTGCAACTTAGCTTTCCAAAAATAACCTTCTCTAAGTCAATTTTCTTATACCAATTTTTACACCATTAGCAGTTCTCAATGTCGAGGACATTGTGGCTCTTATTTTTAATGATATATGTGTTTATGTTTGTGCTAGAAAGTGACATTCACAGTAAAATTAGTTACAAATTATTAATAAAAATTAATATTGTAAAATGTTATTTATTTAGAAAAATCTAAATGTAATTTAACTTTTTTTTCAATTATATAATTGTTTATTTTTGTGTTTGTGTGTTTTTTTAATGATAATTGTTTGAAGCAAATTATGTATTCTTTTAAGTTTACAATGAGTAAATTAAGTCAAGTTTCTATCTATTTGAAATTTAAAATTAGTTTCAAGAACGTGGGTTGTTTTATAATTGAGAAGAAATTTAAAGTTTTTTTTGAATATATAACTTGAATTTGAAAAAATATATATATATATGGATGGTCGGGTGGGTTAGCTCAAGTGGTTGTTTTATAATTGAGAAAAAATTTAAAGTTTTTTTTGGGAATATATAACTTGAATTCGAAT
>LPNX011232026.1:83984-161976 GCA_001517045.1 Pseudotsuga menziesii
GTCAACGATTTACCTTCGATACCATCCTAAAAAATTTATAATTAAAAAAAAAACAATACAACAAAATTAATATATTCTTATCAAATACAAATTCATAAAAAAAAACTATATTTATTATATCTCTATCAACCTAGTCTGAGAGCTAAACAGGTCATTGTCTTTCTCCTCTATCAACCTAGTCTCAAATCCAAAAGGTTCGTTGTCTTTCTCCTCCTCCTCCTCCTCCTCCCCTTCCCTGTCACTGGTTGCACTCAATTCTGTCACCTATTGGTGCATTCCACACAAAGTGTTTCAAACCTCCCGCAAGGATCATTACAACATACATGGTTTCAACTGATGCGCTTCTTCAGGCACCCATTTAAACTCTTGTTCATGTTATTCTTTCAATTTATTGATCATTATATGTCCTCTTATTCTGCCGGTGCACTTCGTTGTATAATATGCAACTCCTTGTTTAGAATGGAGTAATAATGTTGTATGAAGAGATTAGAAATTGCACGGTAACTTGAGGGAGATGAAATGTTAATTAGGGTTTTGAAAGTAAGATTTCATATAAAATAATTTAGCAGTTATGAAGGTTGTATTATGTATGGTGAATTAACAATTAAACCTAACAATTTCACCGTATATTATTTTAACAATTTAATAAGTATTTTTTCATGTCCTAAAAGCAATTTGGTTGTCATAACTATTGGTGATTGGTTGACTTTATGGTGTGTTATGCATTGATTTAGGGTTTGGGTGTCCATGATGGTCTTAGGACTACTTAATTGTAGGTGCTTAAAGGTTGGTGCTCAAAGGCTGATCACATCTAACCTATTGAGGTAGTCATAAGTAGGGTGTTGAGGTTTGCTTCCTAGGTTTTTAGTGTAGTTTCACATAACACTTTTTGTGTCCATTGTGCATTAGGTTTTGGGGTATTACTCCTTGGCCTTTCCCATCAAGGACAATGGATTTTTGCAATGGGATTATTTCTTGGATTATTTCGTAGACCTTGTCACATGGATTTCTTGTATCGATATTAGGGTGTAAGGGTTGGCATGGTTGGAGCTTTAGTGTGGAGGATGGGCACCTTTTGATGGATGTGAGGATTTGTAGTAGACACTCATGGTTGTGCTTGGCCAATTAAATTAAATTTTGGAAAAAAAATGGACACAAAAAGTAAGAGGATAACAATGGGAGTCAATGGGTATAGTCTGAGACAACAACATAATAAATGCATCCATCTTGGTACTTCAATAAGAAATAGAATTACTAAAACATATAATACTATAACTATCAAATATCACAATGTTGAAACTAGAAATTTCATGGTATCTTTAGGGAGTTGAAATGTTAATTATGGGTTTTAAAGTATTTTTTCATAAAAAATTAACAATTAATATATTAAGGTTGTCCAATATATGGTGAATTAACAATTAAACCTAACAATTTCACCATATATTAAATCAACAATTTAACAAGTAATTTTTCATGCCCTAAAATCAATTTGGTTGTCATAACTATTGGTGATTAGTTGACTTTATGGTGTGCTATGCATTGTTTTAGGGTTTGGGTGTCCATGATGGTCTTAGGACTACTTAGGTGTAGGTCCTCAAAGGTTGATGACATGTAAGCTATTGAGGTAGTCACACGTAGGGTGTTGAGGTGTGCTTCCTAGGTTTTTAGCGTAGTTTCACATAACACTTTTTTGTGTCCATTTTGCATTAGGTTTTGGGGTATTTCTCCTTAGCCTTTCCCATCAATGACAATGGATTGCTACCATGGGATTATTTTGTGGATTATTTCGTAGACCTTGTCACAGGAATTGCTTGTATCAATATGGGGTGTAAGGGTTGGCATGGTTGGAGGTTTGGTGTGGAGGATGGGAACCTTTTGATGGATGTGAGGATTTGTACTAGACACTCATGGTTGTGCTTGGCCAATTAAATTAAATTTTGTAATAACAATGGACACAAAAAGTGGGAGGATAACAATGGGAGTCAATGGGTATAGAATCAGACAACAACATAATAAACACATCAATCTTGGTTCTTGCATAAGCAATAGAATTACTAAAACATATAATACTATAACTATCAAATATCGTAATGTTGAATAGCTATCAAATATCGCATTGTTGAATACCTTGATGGAGTCATTCACAACCAGCTATGCGACTTCCAAAATTTTAGGTAAGTTAGGTACAAATCTTATCTAATATAATTAATTTTATATTTTCAATCTCCTTATCGGAACAACTTAACCCTATGATGTTATATGTCTAGGGAGATTATGTTCTAGTTATTGAATTGACCCACTAGTAAGAAAACATGCTCAATATTAAGGCCTCGAAAGCTCTATCAACAAACTCCTTTATAGTGCAAATATTATTTTTCATTTGGGCCACCCTACTAGCAAGCCTTTTTCAATGTAGGAAATATTTCAATCGAGCCTTTATGTCTAGGTAGGGAATTGGGTTCTTTATGAAGACCATGTTGTTTATAGGATTTATGGCTGAAAAGGTTCAATTTTATTTGATGCCAATTTACCTTCATCCCTAGCTATTTTTCTTTGGAATTTAGCTTTGGCTTTCTTTCTTAAAAGCAATTGTATATGACCCTAATTAAAAGCCTAATATATATATATATATATTTTTAACCCCCCCTCAAAAGCATTGGGGCATCTTGGAACCATAAGAATATCATATTTCTAGGAGGAACTATGATCCATCATAAGATTTAAAGTGATTTTTCTAGGTGTTACCTGAAACTCTATTTTCTTGACACCCCTCGTTAGAACCCTATGAAATGGATTGTTACGATTTGAATCAATCCAGTGGATTTTAGGATTTCCTGAATTCATTAGCCTATTACTAGAACTCCCAAAGGAATTTTTCAATGCTAGAACAATGTGGTTTTAGATCCTATTTCTTGTTCAAGCCATGGTGCATCACCGGAGGATGATTAGAATTGTTCTGGAATCACACCTCAAAGTAAGGTAATTCCATAATGGAATGCACCATGAGGTGACGTTTTGTGGCATGGACCTATAGTGAGGGCGACACTCTGACAACGGTGACCAATTTCATCCTTCGGCAAGCGCGCTCCTATTTCTTTGACACCGACAATCTGCTTTTGGAAACCGGTCCTAGAAACAGTTTCCAACTCTGACAACCACACCCAATGACGGGGACGAGATCACTATTTCAGGGACTCATGTCCAGCACCACCACCTAGCACCGACGTCTCGAATTCAATGCATCCATGAACCCAAGGATCTCTTCCATGCCCAATTCTTCCTCCCGTAGGGATTCAAACTGCTCGACGAGATTTAAGCCGCATAGCTAGTACATTCGCTATGCAAAAAATTCCAATAGAGAGGAATTTGATGGGATCACTTTTCCCAGAACTCCTTTATAGTGTACATGCTATCTTTCAATCAAGCCACCGTACTAGAAATCCTATTTGAATGTAGAAAGATGTTTCAACTGAGCCTTTATGTCAACATAGTAAATTGGGTTCTTGATTCAAATTTTAGGGGGCATATGGTATAAATTCAGATATATAAGTCATAAAATCATTAAATGGAGAGACCACCCTCTTCCATTCATCATAAGAGAATTAAATGGAGAGGACACCCTCTCCCATCCATGGTATTTGGTAGCCCATGGTTTTGTTCCATGGTATGGTTGTAAGGCACATTGTCCATGGTATTTGGTAGCCCATGGTTTTGTTCCATGTTATGGCTTCAAGGCACATTGGAATGATATTATATAAAGGTTTTATGCCTTCTTAATAAAGCAGGTTATTATTTATGGATCCTATCTCTCTATCTCTCTTACTCTATTGATTTATTGTTGGGTTATTAGTTATGAGTGTCTTTTTTAGTATTGGTTGAGAGGTGAGGCTCAAATAACCCTCTTTGAGCCTCACCCCTCCATGTGGCCTATATACTCTATGTTTCTCTATCTAGGCTATTCACATCCTAGATCTTGCTGATGTATCTTTCTCACAACTGGTCCAATATGCTATTTTTTCTCCTCCTCTCTCGACATCCAATCCTCCAGGTCTCATCCCCCAAGATTCGGATCAGTGGTATCAGAGAAAGTAACCATTCCATTGGAATAAAGGTTTAAGCATAGTTCAGGTTCAAAGATCTGCATGAACTTCAAAACTCATTTTGGCACTCTCAGAGTCTATTTGTTGGTACATACACTAGTTTCTATGATGCATCTAGAGGTTCCATGATTTCTACAACAAATCATGTAGCTCTACAAACCCTTGGCAACCTACACTCATCAATACTCTATGGAGGAGGACCCACCACTAAAAAATTTAGAGCTATGTTGTGATCTCTACAAGATGTTTAAAGGGGCCTGCCATATCTCATTTGAAATTTTTTTCCGTCATCTAAGATGGGTATTTCGTTGTTTTTCATTTCGATTCCTATTTTGTGAGATATGCTTGTTTGAAGAAGCACGTGTTAATACAGAGTGCGACCACATGTACAACCACTTTGAACATGTGCCACATATTACACATAACATCTCAAAGGATCTATAATATCTCATTGGAAAGGTTTATCCATCAGTTAAAATGGTTATTTTTTTCATTTGCATTTCTGGTTTGAGAGATATCATTGATCAAAGCAAAATGTGTCTACAAAAATAGTGCACACACGTCCCCTAAGCTTCAACAAACATTTCTCATTCGTTGGGACACTAAAAATAAAGTATGTTATGTGGATGGAAAGGTATCTTTGATATATCAATTGGGTTTTCAACTAAATTCAATTTCATCACTTCCATCGAAAGCTATGAATGGATTTGCAGCAAGACATGAATTGCACTAAAGATCATGATTTAAGCCACACAATTATGTATTGTAATCATGGTTAGGGGTTAGCCTCACAAAACCCACAGTTATGGGTTAGCCACACATAACCCACAGTTATGGGTCAACCACACAAAAATCATGGTTATGGGTTAACCACACAAAACCCATAGTTGCGGTTATGGGTCAACCACACAAAACCACTAGTTTTGGGTCAACCATAAAAAACCCACGGTAATGGCTATGGTTATGGGTCAACCACATAAAACCTAGGATTATGGGTTAACCTCACAAAACCATTCTCTTCATTGGAAACTAACACATTGCAATCATGGGTCTCTTTTATGATGAAATGATGGGGACCATTATTTTCTAAGGGGAGAAAATTTATTTGAATTTTAGGGGGAATATGGTCTAAATTCATATATAAAAGTCATAAAATCATTAAATGGAGAGGCCACCGTCTTCCATTCATCATAAGAGCATTAAATGGAGATTACACTCTCTTCCATTCATCATAAGAGAATTAAATGGAGAGGTTGCCCTCTCCCATCCATGGTATTTGGTATCCCATGGTTTTGTTCTATGGTATGGCTACAAGGCACATTGTCCATGGTATTTGGTAGCCTGTGGTTTTGTTCCATGGTATGGCTTCAAGGAACATTGTATTGATATTATATAAAGGCTTTATGCCTTCTCAATAAAGCAAGCTATTATTTTTGGATCCTCTCTCTCTCTCTCTCTCTCTCTCTCTTATTTATTGTTGGGTTATTAGTTATGAGTGTATTTCTTAGTATAGTTTGAGAGGTGAGGCTCAAAGAACCATATTTGAGCATCACTCCTCCATGTGGTCTATTAACTCTATGTCACTTTATGGATCGATTGTTAACAATTTTGCATCTTTAATCTCCTCCTCTTTCAGCATTAGAGCCTCTCGGGTCTCTACCCTCAAGATCCAGATCAATTCTTTATCAACACCATGTTGTTCATAGCATATGTCCAGGTACATAGGGTACTCCCAAAAGACTGAACATCTTCAGCAACCGCTTCACACAAATAGATCACAGATCAACACACCAATGTTTGTCACGTGGTTGAAACCCTTGAGAGCGAAACAGTCCATGGCCCCAGCCAAATAGCTACTTGGAGCAATTTATTATGCAAAAGAAAGAAAGTTACATATGAGCTTCTCATAATTGATCAACTAGCCAAAGACCCTCTATGCTCTTTAAATAGATATTATAGACCAATTGGGTGTTAAGCCATGGATCAATGGTTGGTATGATCTAAGAGAAGTTGAACCATCATATCACTCTATGTCTAGAACATATCATGACCATCGGATTAGAATATTTACAAATGCATACTAATGCATACTAAAGAAACACACTTTTACCTAACGGATATATTACATAAGTTGATCTTAACTAACTCTTAAGTGTCTAAATATCCTAACACCCCCCCTTAAGAACAACTTGGGATAGGATTGAAGGATATACAAAAGTGACACTATTAGGAGAAGGAAGGATGAATTAGAGCCTACGCCCCCTTAAGGACACATTCCTGAACTCCTAACATAGACCGAAGTTTAGAAAAAATTGCTTATGTAAGAGACTTGGTGAAGATGTCTGCAACTTGATCATCTGTAGGGAAATAGAGCACTTCAATAACATTATCATGAACAAGATTTCTGATGAAGTACATGTGTAGTTCAATGTGTTTGCTGCGCTGATGTAGAACTGTATCTTTGGCAATCTTGATGGCACTTTGATTGTCGCACCAAATTCGAGTAGGTTTTTGCTACTCGAATCCAAACTCTAAAAGGATATATCGAAGCCATAAAGCTTCCTGACTGGCATTAACTACGGCTCGATATTCTACTTCTGCTGAAGAAAGAGAAAGAGCTTTTTATTTCTTACAAGCCCAAGTGACACGTCCAGATCTCATACTGAAAACATAACCTACAGTAGACTTTTGATCATCAGGATCGCCGGCCCAATCTGAATCAATGAAACCAACCAACAAAGGTTTCCCCCCTGTACTGTAATGAATCCCAAACTGAATTGTACCTCGAATATATCGAAGTATTCTTTTTGCTTCTTTCCAGTGACTTTCATGAGGAGTTTGCATATAACGGGTAACACGACCAACGAAAAATGAAAGGCCAAGACGGGAAGGAGTCAAGTATAAAAGACTACCAACAAGCTGACGATACAAGGTGGCATCTACTTCAGGGGAAGTACAAGTGGCAGAAAGTTTGACTCCAGACTGGAAGGGAGAAGGGGTTGGTTTACAATCTTCCATGTGGAAGCGACGAAGAAGGTCACAAGCATACTTAGACTGGGAAAGAAAGATTCCTTCTTTGGTTTGCAAGACTTGGAGACCAAGAAAATAATGCAAATGTTCTAAGTCTAACATTTCAAAATTTTGCTTAAGACTGTATTTCACATGGGTTGTAAGTTTAGGGTCACTACCAGTAAGGATAAGATCATCAACATAAACAACAAGTATGATGAGATGGTTTCCTACTTTCTTGGTATAGACATTGGGGTCAGAATGGCATCTAGAAAAACCAGCGTCAAGGAGAAAGCTGTCCATTTTGGCTTACCAAGCTCTAGGAGCTTGCTTAAGGCCATATAAGGATTTCTTAAGGAGACAAACAAGGCTAGAGTTATTCTGAACATATCTAGAAGGTTGTTCCATGCAAATTTCTTCATGTAAATCACCATGTAAGAAGGCATACTTGACATCCATTTGATCGACTTCCCAGTTATGTAAGGCTGCAAGGGAAAGAACAAGGCGGATGGAGTTCATTTTTGCTACAGGGGCAAAGGTCTCATTGTAGTCAATACCTTCAACTTGGGAAAAACCTTTTGCAACTAACCTTGCCTTAAGTCTTTCAACACTTACATCTAATGCATACTTAGTTTTGTAGACCCATTTACATTTGACAAGTTTTCTTCCTTTTGGAAGAGGAACAAGATCCCAAGTGTCGCTTGCCATTAAGGAACGATATTCTTCAGCCATAGTTGCATACCAATCTGGATTTCCTGAAGCTTCAGCAAATGTTTCTGGATCATGATTCTCGAAAAATTGAGTCAAAAGAGAAGAGGCTCGCTGAAACTGAGAACATGTTCGACGTTGATCTCTAGGATCACCGGCAAGATCACCAGCTGCTTCACATGTTGAATGGACCCATCGAGGAAGTATTGGTGCTAGTGAAATTGGAGGAACATGAGCAGGTGGAGGTGGATTTTCATCCTCACGGTCATCATCAGAAACTGGAGTTGGAAACCTGTTAAGGAAGCTGGAAGAAGAAGAAGAAGAAGGCACAATCACCGAATCAGGCTCGCAGGCCAAAGATGGCACACCCGCCAAGTTAGGCTTGTAGGCCAAGAAAATTTCATCAAATTTAAAATCTCTTCTAATGATTATATCATGAGAATGTAGCTGAAGAAGTCTATAGCCTTTTACATCTTCAGAATATCCAACAAATATGCACTTTTCACTTTTAGGCTGCCAAGATTTCCGTTTTTCATCCAGAATGTGAGCCCATGCTTCACAACCAAACACACGAAAGTGACTTACATCTCATTTAATTTTACTCCATGCTTCTTCTGGTGTTATACCCTGTAAAAATTTAGTGGGTGTGCGATTAACTATGTAATTTGCACAATTTATGGCCTCGACCCAATATTGAAGACTTAGTCCTTTAGATTGGATCATACAATTAGCCATTTCTTTTAAAGTGTGGTTCTTCCGTTCAACTACACCATTTTGTTGTGGTGTATATGGAACAGTGTGTTGCTTTTGGATTCCTTATTCAGTGCAAAAATTAGTGAACTTGTTGTTAACATATTCTCCTCCATTGTCAGATCTTAACTTAATAATTTGATGGCCAGATTGTTTTTCAACAAGGGCCTTGTAGGCCAAGAACATGTTAAATACTTCGCTCTTAAGTTTTAGGAAGTAAACCCAAGTGCGTTTGGAGTAGTCATCAATGAAGGTTAAGAAATATTTGAAACCAGAAAAGGAAGCAGATGGAAGAGGGCCACACAAGTCACTATGCACAAGCTCCAAGGGAACCGAGGCGTGCCAAGAGGCACGTTTGTCAAAACTGTCTCAATGATGTTTTTCGAGTACACAACGGAAACAAACACCATCCTTGCAAGATACCAGTGGAAGACCAGTGACCATATTGTCTTTACATAGTTGTTGCAATGAGCGATAATTTAAGTGACCAAATCACTCATGCAAAAGTTTGCTCAAGTTATCACTATGAGCAACAAAAACTGAAGGAAAAGGTGATGACCCAAAGTTGTTAAATTTGTACAACCTGGTAATATCATCAACAGTTCCATTAACAAGGATATTTTGAGGATTTTTAAAATCCTTGATTACAACTTGGTGAGGTGTAAATGTCATAGTTTTACCTTCACCTGAATGAGTAATTTGATAAAATGATAACAAATTGCAGGAAATTTTTGGAACACATAGTACATCACTGAAATGACCATTTTCTACTGGAACTGTTCCAGATCCTACAACACTTAGAGATCTATCATCACCAACAAATATTTCTTTGGTGTTACATTCATGTATAATAGAAAAGATGGTTTTATCCTTAGCCATATGATAAGATGCTCCAGAATCAATGAGCCATTCAATTGAAGTAGAAGAAGAAGATGCAGTATAAGAGTAACCAAAAGCACAAAGTGCATGTCCATGCGAGGTAGATTCTGAAGATGAATCTAGGATGATGTGGTGCTTCTTCATTACTGCTTCCAAGGCTGCCATCTTCTTAAAACACTTAGATTCATCATGATTATCTTTCCCACAAAAATTGCAATGACGCTCAGTCTTCTTTCCTTTTTGCTTGGATCCTTTGTCATTTTTTAAAGAAGGAGCTGACTGAGAGGGTTTGGGACCCTTGTGGTTTGGCTTATTATTGCAAAAATCATGTTTCTTGGGAGGCTTGGACTTTTTTTTTTCTGTTGGGACAATAAGGCTTTCCTAGATGTATCTGCATTGTTAATTATTCCAAGATGAATGAGCTTATCTTGCTCTCTAATTAAGGAATCACAAAAGGATTCAAGGGTAGGCTCTTGATAGCTAGCTATAGTCAAGGATTCTTTCATGGAGTAAAATGTAGATATAAAAACAGAATATACAGGTCCAAGTTTTAAAAGAATATGATAAATACATTCTTTGTCTTCTTTCTTAATCTTGCATTCTGCACATAGTAGTCTAAGAGTTTTATACTTAGATAAATATCTTGAATGCATGAAAAATCATTTGGATTTAAGGAAAGCAACTCATTCTCAAGTTGATGACCCTGAATTTCATTGTGTTTACCAAACACAGATTCCAACTTTTCCCAAATGAGATTAGGTTAATCAATTCCAGATATGTGGAATTGCAAATCAGTAGAGATTGACATCCCAATAAATCCATGAGCTTCATCACATATATTTGCCCATTTAATTTTCTTATCATCATCAGTGGGTTCTGTTTCTTTCCTTGAGGTTATCCTAAAAAGTCCCCTACTTCGCAAAACATCCTCCATACGAGATTTCCATGAGAAATAGTTAGAACTTGTAAGTATAATATCACAAGGGGCGGACATACTATAAAATAATGGCTAAAAAAACAGAAACTAACTATCTGGATGCAAAGAGCTCGAAAAAATATGCGGTTTTAAAAAAAACAACATTTAAAATTGATTCTGGATTATGAAGTTATGCTTGATCAAAGAAAATGGTGAAGATGTCTCCAATAGTGACGTGGCAGATATTAACTTTACCAACTAAAAAATAGAAGCCCATGTTCCCAAGATCAACCTTTGACAATCACTTTTACAATAAAGTTGCTTTGAAGTGAATCACTTTTGTAGAATAAGTGATGTTCACTTTTACAATAATGTGACTTTTAAATAGTGCGGAAATAAATTAAAAGACTTAAGTGACTCACTTTTATTTTATTTTATTTATGTGAGATGCACTTTTACAATAAAATAACTTGAAAATAGAAATTGCATGCACTAAAAAGTAGCTTAATAAGACTTGAACTCAAGACCTATTAAGTAATAAAGCAACTTTGGACCAAGTGAGCTAAGTTTAAAAGGTACATAAAATAATGGAAAGAGGAAGGGGGCCTTTTTTTTTTACTCTTCTCTCTCGTTCTCCGTGTTTGCTTTCTTTTCCTGCAAATCACAAAAAAAACAAAAAACAAAAACAAAAAAAACTTCTTCCACACAATGGGGTTAGATCTTGGTTAGCTTACTTGGATCTGGGGTTAGATCGGGGTTAGTACGTTCCTAAGTTTTCTCGTTGTTTCTGATTTTTCATGATCACACAAGGTGCATGACAAAGAGCATACATAGCTGAGAAGACAAGAAAAAAAATCTTTCCCTTACTGTTTTTGATTCCGCGCGATCGCACAAGGTGCACGGCAAAGAGCATATGCAGTCAGGGAAGGCAATAGTCCGAGACTAGAATAGAAAAGATCTAATAATAAACTGATAAAATATGAGAGATTTAAAAAAAAACAAATCCGTCATTGTAACATTATACCTTCAGATTTGTCGAAATGAGTGTTTCTGGAGCAAACAGAAACGGTTTTCGATGAAAAAAAAACTATTTCCCAATGGAAACGATGCTCCGGACACAATGGAATAGCTCCCACAGGCCAAAAATGCACATAAAATCCAAAAAAAAAAAACCCTTTCAAACTTTCGGCAACACCGATTCCAGATCTCGATCAAAACTGAAAGCGACTCTTCATAAAAGCTCTGATACTATGTCCGGGTACATAGGGTACTCCCAAAAGACCAAACACCTTCAGCAACCGCTTCACACAAATAGATCACAGATCAACACATCGATGTTTTTCACGTGGTTAAAACCCTCGAGAGGGAAACAATCCACGGCCCCAGCCAAATAGCTACTTGGAGCAATTTATTATGCAAAAGAAAGAAAGTTACATATGAGCTTCTCATAATCGATCAACTAGCCAAGGACCCTCTATGCTCTTTAAATAGAGATCATAGAACAATAGGGTGTTAAGCCACGAATCAATGGTAGGTATGATCTAAGAGAAGTTGAACCGTCGGATCACTCTATGTCTAGAACATATCGTGACCGTCGGATTATAATATTTACAAATGCATACTAAAGAAACACACTTTTACCTAACAGATATATTACACAAGTTGATCTTAACTAACTCCTAAGTGTCTAAATATCCTAACAAGATCTATGGCTGAATGTTTCAATTTTATTTGATACCAATTTATCTTTGTACGTAGTTATTTTTCTTTGGAATTTATCATCACTCTTCTTTCTTAAAATATATTGTATATCACCATAATTAAAAGGCTAATATATTTTTGTTAGTCCCTACAACATAATTAAACCTAACGTTGATAGAATATATATCTAGAATTGGCTTGCACCTTTTCATTACATTGTAGTTTGAAAATGACATCCCCCTAAAATAACATGTAACGCATGCCCAAGAATAATATCAAAGTGAGCGTGGGATACTTTTCCTTCCACAACTACTTTTATGTTCGGTGATATTTGTTTAGAATTGTAGCTCTAGACCTATGCTCAAATCCTTCTTTATTATTTTGTAATTATTGGTTCCTAGTGTTTGATGATTTTTCTATGGTGGTGCAATGAATATATGGACTCAATTTGATCTTCCACTCCATGCTCACCCCAAGTACCTCCACACACCTACTGCTTCCAGAGGAATAGTGGTGTCCTTTAGCCGTAAAAGGGGTAGAGGGAATTGATGATTGACATTCCTATGATATGTAATTTTCATTGTATTATGTATTATTTAGTATTTACATGCCTCATGATGATTCATCTCGTGAGATACATTCATTTTGACAATTTGATGTGACTTCGTATCATCCTATCAGGAACATACTTCATTTTTTTTAGTTTAGTAATGATATGTCACCGCTTGACATCTTATTTATTAGTTGTGTCATCATATTTATGTAGCAATGTGTCTATTTGATGTTGTTTTTGTTGCTTCAGATGTATCAAAAATTGAAGAAAATGCATATTTTTGTATTTTTTTAGGTCTTGCAACATTTTCCAAGATATTCTAATATTTTAGGTCAATGCCACCGAGAATTTATATGTTGGAGCCTTACTGATACTTTCCCTAAGGCAATATATGCATAATTTATTTGAACCTTATACGTGATGATAAAACTTGTATTTATTGCATGGGACACATGTGGACCACATACATTGAGAGAGAGAGAGTTAGAAGGGTTTTTTTCTGCTCCCTAGAGTTATCCCTCTTGTTGACTTATGGTTAGTCTTGTGTTTTCCTAACCTTGTGGTGACCCCTCTTTCGTTATACCCACATGCAAGTGCCCCCCTTGAGTGTGGTATCATTCCCTTCATCATGTCTTACATGAAACCCTCCCCTAAAGTTGTAAGGACGTCCTAATATTGAAATATATGTTTTCCCAAAAGGTATGAAGTCTTGATCTTATTGGAGTAATCCTAATTTCAACAAAGGATTAGAAGGATAACCTTATGGGAGGCCATTGAGCGGCTATAAAGATAATCCTAGAATTCATTGTAAAGACATATTGAAGAGGTTATTGAGGTTTGTTTTTTAACTTGGTTGTTTAAGGGTTTTAGTACCCTTATTTGGATGGTGTCTACAGTTTCAAGGCACATTATGATTGGGTATTCAATTGTTTTGGGTTCTTGGACTTGTATGAATTGTTGGTTGTCTTGGTTGATGTTTGATGTTTGAAGTTTGATCTTGAATGTTCCATACCATCTCTAAGCTACTATATATTTTGATGTAACTATGTAACCCTACCCTTGTTCTCTCTCTCTCTCTCTCACTCACTCTCTCTCTCTCTCTCTCTTATGTATGTTCATACCCTCATGCAAGGGTCAATATTTTGTTCCATCTATTGAATTTTCTTTGAGAGGAAATATCTTATATGAAAGTTAAGCCCTAGTATAAGGAAAGTTCTTCCCATCATATCTAAATTATTTTTGTTTATGTTAACTAGATTTTATAATCCTGCTGTTGTCCTGTAAATCATGAATTTATTTTTAGTTTTATTTTTAGCAATTTTAAATTTACATTTAATCACATTTTTTTGTCAATAGCTCTAGTTTTAACATGTATCTAATAGTTTCCTCCACACACCTGTTGTTTCTAGATGAAGAGTGGTTCCCTTTAGCCGTAAAAGGGGTAGAGGGAATCAATGGTTTGGATTCCTATGATCTATCATTTTTTTTGTATTATGAACTATTTAGTATCTATATGCCTCATGATGATTCATCTCGTGAGATACATATATTTTTTGCATTTTATGTGATTTTGTATCATCCTATCAGGAACATGTTTCAAAATTTTCAGTTTAGTAACAATATGTGACCACTTTACATATTATTTATTAATTGTATCATAATATTTATATAGCAATGTGTCTATTTGATGTTGTTGTTGCTTTAGTTGTATAAAAATTTGAAAAATGAGTATCTTTGTATTTTTTTGATGTCTTGCACCATTTTTCGAGATATTCCCATATTTTCTGTCGATGCCACCGAGAATTTATATGATGGATCCTCGCTAATACTTTCCCTAAGAATATATATGTATCATTTCTCTGAAAATTCCTTATATGTGATGGTAAAACTTCCAATTATTGCATGGGACACATGTGGACCACATACATTGACAGAGAGAGTTAGAACGGTTGTTGTTTCATTCTTGGCAGTTTTCCCTCTTGTTGACTTTTGGTTAGTCTTCTATTAGATTAACCTTATGGTGACCCCTCTTTTGTTAGTCCTATGTGCAAGCACCCCCCTTGAGTGTGTTATCCTTCCCTTCATCATGTTTTATATTAAACTCTCCCCTAAAGTTGTAACGATGTCCTAATATTGAATTATATTTTTTCCCAAAAGTTATGAAGTCTTGACCTCATTGGAGTAATCCTAATTTCACTGAAGGATTAGAAGGAGAACCTTTTGGGAGGTCATTGAGTGGCTATAAAGATAATCCTAAAATTCATTGTAAAGGCATCTTGAATAGGTTATTGAGGTCTTTTTTTTAACTTGGTTGTTCAAGTGTTTTAGTACCCTTATTTGGATGGCGTCTACAGTTTCAAGGAACATTATGATTTGGCATTCAATTTTTTTGGGTTCTTGGACTTGTACGACTTGTTGGTTGTCTTGGTTGAAGTTTGGGTGTTGATATTGGAAGTGTTGTACCCTCACTAAGTTGTTGTATGTTCCTATCTAATTGTGTAACCCTATCCTTGTGCTCTCTCTCTCTCTCTCTCTCTCTCTCTCTCTCTCTCTCTCTCATGTATGTTAATACCCTCAAGCAAGGGTCAATCATTTATTCCATCTATTGAATTTACTCTAAGAGGAAAGATCTGATATGAAAGTTAAGTCCAAGTATAAGGAAGGTTCTTCCCATCAAGAAAGTTATTAGATATGAATTAGTTTTGTTTATGTTAACTAGAATTTATAACACTAATGTTGTCCTATAAATCGTGAATTTATTTTCGGTATTAGTTTTTTGCAATTTTAAATTTGCATTTAATCACAGTGTTTTGTCAATAGAATTGATTTTAACATTTATCGATGATTATAGTTTCCTCCACGAACCTATTTCTTCCATAGGAAGAGCGATTCCCTTTATCCATAAAAGGTGTAGAGGTGTCAATGAGTCAAGTTCCTATGATCTGTCATTTTTTGTTGTATTATGTACTATTTAGTATCTATATTCCTCATGATGATTCATCTCGGGAGATACATTTATTCTCTGCAATTGATGCGATTTTCTATCGTCCTATCAGGAACATGTTTCAAAATTTTTATTTTAGTAATGATATATGACCACTTGACATCTTATTTATTAGTTGTATCATCATATTTATGTAGCAATGTGTCTATTTTATGTTTTTGTTGCTTCAAATGTATAAAAAATTGAAACAAAAATGAGTATTTTTGTATTTTTTGTTATGTCTTGCAACATTTTCTGAGATATTCTGATATTTTATTTCGATACCATTGAGAATTTATATGCTAGAGCCTCGTTGATACTTTACCTGAGAATATATATGCATCATTGCTTTGAATCTTCCTTATGAGTGATGATAAAAACTTCCGGTTATTGCATGGGAAACATGTGTACCACATACATTGAGATAGAGAGTTAGAAGGATTGTTTTCCACTCCTTTCAGTTATCCCTCTTATTGACTTGTGGTTAGTCTTGTGTTGGCCTAAACTTGTGGTGACCCCTCTTTTGTTAACCCTACATGCAAGCACCCCCTTGAATGTGGTATCCTACCCTTCGTCATGTCTTATATGAAACTCTCCCCTAAGGTTGTAAGGACATCCTAATATTGAATTATATGTTTTCCCAAAAGGTATTAAGTCTTGACCTTATTGGATTAATCCTAATTTCAATGAAGGATTAGAGGGAGAACCTTGTGGGAGGTCTCTGAGTGGCTATCAAGAAAATCATATCCTTCATTGTAAAGGAATCTTGAAGAGGTTATTGAGGTCTTCTTTTCAACTTGGATGTTCAAGGGTTTTAGTACCCTTATTTAGATGACGTCTACAGTTTCAAGGCACATTATGATTGGGTGTTCAATTGTTTTGAGTTACTGGACTTGTACAACTTGCAAGTTGTCTTGGCTGATGTTTAGGGGATAATATTGGATGATCCATACCCTCAATAAGATGATGTAACTATGTAACCCTGTCCTTGTTATCTCTCTCTCTCTCTCTCTCTCTCTCTCTCTCTCTCTCTCTCTCTCTCTCTCTCTCTCTCTTATGTATGTCCATATCCTCAAGAAAGGGTCAATATTATGTTCCATCTATTGACTTGCCTTTACAAGTCAAGATATGATCTCAAATTTAAGTCTGAGTATAAGGAAGGTTCTTCCCATCAAGCAAGTTATCAGATATAAATTAGTTTTGTTTTTGTTAACTAGAATTTATAATACTATTGTTGTCCTATAAATCGTGAATTTATTTTTAGCATTATTTTTTTGCAATTTTAAATTTGCATTTAATAACAATTTTTTCTCAATAGCCCTTGTTTTAACATTTATCAAGGATAATAGTTTCCTCCGCACACCTATTGCTTCCAAAGGAAGAGTGGTTACCTTTAGTCATAGAAGGGGTAGAGGGAATCAATGGTTTGGATTCCTATGATATCTCATTTTCATTGTATTATGTAGTATTTAGTATCTACATGCCTCATGATGATTCATCTTGTGAGATACATTTTTTTTTTGCATTTGATGTGATTTTGTATCATCCTATCAGTAACATGTTTCAAAATTTCCATTTTAGTAACGATATGTGATCACTTGACATATTATTTATTAGTTATATCATCATATTTATGTAGCAATGTGTCTATTTGATTTTGTTGTTACGTCATATGTATAAAAAAAAATTAAAATGAGTATTTTTGTATTTTTGCCTTATCTTGCAACATTTTATGAGATATTTCAATATTTTTTGTTGATACCATCGATAATTTATACAATGGAGCCTCGCTGATACTTTCCCCAAGAATATATATGCATCATTGCTTTGAACGTTCCTTATACATGATGATAAAACTTCCAATTATTGCATGGGACACATGTGGACCACATACATTGAGAGAGAGAGAGAGAGAGAATTAGAAGGGTTGTTTTCCGCTCCTTTCAATCAGCCCTCTTATTGACTTGTGGTTAGTATTGTATTGGATTAACCTTGTGGTGAACCCTCTTTTGTTATCCCTACATGCAATTTCCCCCATCGAGTGTGGTATCCTGCAATTTGTCTTGCCTTATATGAAACCCTCCCCTAAATTTTTAACGACATCCTAATATTTAATTGTATGTTTTCCCAAAAGGTATGAAGTCTTGACCTTATTGAAGTAATCCTAATTTTACCGAAGGATTAGAAGGAGAAAATTTTGGGAGTTCATTGAGTGGCTATAAATATAAGCCTATCCTTCATTGTAAAGGCATCTTTAAGACGTTATTGAGGTCTATTTTTTAACTTGGTTGTTCAAGGGTTTTAGTATCCTTATTTGGATGGCGTCTACATTTTCAAGGCACATTATGATTGGTTGTTCAACTATTTTGGGTTCTTGAACTTGTACTATGATGTTTCAGATCTGATATACAAATCTGAACACTAAGATGCTGCAAATTTAAATAGAAAATTGATATAAAACTTACACACATTTAGTAAATTTTTGGACTAGGAAGATAAAGGTATTTTACTGAGAAATTCATAGGCATAGAAGAGAGAAGAGGGAAGCAACCAAGGAAAATTTCGAGACATCTAGATCATATTCCCTAACACATCTATATCAGGGACCATTTAGGTTTCAGATGCGGCTATGTTGAAACTTACTCTCATGCTTTTGGGTCACCGAACCGTGAAAGTAGGAAGATTCATTCAGATCCTTTCAACTAGAGGCTTGGGGAAAAGTACATATATGTTATTAGATAGGTCCTGCACAAATATGTCTTTTTAAACAAGATACAAATCCAAATAAATCTCATTTTATGGGTTTGTATGCACAGAGGGGTCAGTCAACAACATCCATAAACTTCTGGAATTGCATTCTGATGCACAGAACTCTCTGAATTACAAAAATGGTGAGACTAGTCAAATTTAACTAGTCAACTAGCTAGGGTGTGCAATATTTTATGAACATTTAAAATAATTTAAGACTCTTCCCATGACATATCTTTACTCTTACTTCATAAAAACTCATAAAAACCCCATCTAGTGGGAAAATAAGTCTCATTCATGGAAACTGAACATAGGATATTTCTGGAACATGAAATATTACTGTATTATAGAAGTGATAAGATGGTATTTGTCTGAACATAACAGAAATAATATTGGAGGACTGATATCTCCACAAAATATGATCCAAAATTGGGGGAAGGAGGCCCAAATCTCTCATCTAACTCGGAATGGGAGCATACGTGAATTTGGGATTCACTGGAGCTCATCTTTAATGGGTGGTTGAGATGTTGTAGATATCTGATCTGAAACTTAGGATGCTGATCATAATCTCACCATCACCTGCAATGAAAGTAGAAGGGGAGAATAAAAATGGGGAAGAGGAAGAGAGGACTTGGGGCACATCTCCCAATAGAATGAGGCACAACACTCAGTAATGAATATTAGCTTCAATCAATATCACAACATACATTATCCAAACTGAGTAATAGATCTCCCTCTACCTTTTTATAAACTTCAGGTGACCTTTTTAGCAGGTAGGTGACCTGTGAGAGCAATTCATCCATATAGAAACCCTAACCTTATCCACATATGTTCCCTCCTTGAGTAATTGGAAACTAGGAACCATGTGATTTGTTTCCCTGTCATGTCATTCATATAACTTGGAAACTGTGCTTTCCTTGATCTAGAGTTGTTATTTTCCCCATGACATCTTTTCCTGGCTTCCCTGCTTTTGTGAATGAACTCCAAAAGGGAAACTGTGCCCTCCTTTGGTCTAATGTTTCCTTCTTTTCATTATGACAACTTTTTATGCCTTCTGCTTTTCTCACTTCACTCCTAAATGGCAACTGCGCCCTCCTTTGGTATAATGTTTCCTTTTTAGATCTTACTACTTTTGTCAGATCTTTTGGCACTTTCCTTCTTCCTCTAACTGCTTTCTTTTGTTAGTATTCTTGTCCATTTATAAATCTTCTCATTGGAAAGTTGGCTTACCCATTGCAACCCTCTGACATGGAACTTATTTTCCACATATTAAATTGCTCAATAATTAATAATGGTAATAATTAAAATCAAGTACATGACTAAATAATAATTATTTAGCAAAATTTCCCTATGTTAATTAATTAATGCCACTTAGTACCCCTAGGTGTTTAGCAAGGTCCACACTTTTGGTGGTCAAAATGCGGGGACATGATAGTACTCCCCTCCCAAAGCTGCATGTCCTCAAGTAGAAGCACTCTAGAGTGTTGCAGTTTGATCCACCATGTTTCTGTTGCACTACTTTGATCCTAGTCATTTCCCAAATGACCACCTATGGAAACAAAAATTTCCAACCAATTAGGGTAACTGAGTAGAATGTCTGGATCCCACTGCCTCCGGCTCTACTAGGATCCAAATACCACTGGTCCCTTTGGAAATATTCCATTCCCAAGAATGCAAGGGTCCCATGGTATCATGTTCCTCCTTCCAATCACCAGGAACAACAACAAAATTCCATCATCATACAGGATTAAAATCATGATGTGGAAATCATACCACCATACTGAAATTTGAAAACTCTCAATGAAAGATTGAAAATATGTGAGACTTCCTGTTGAAGGGGCTGATAGGCCTTTCCTAAAGTCACCATATGTTAAAATGTATTAAAATATATGATTAGATAATCCTAACAAATGAACGGTTGGAGTGAGTGCAACCGCTCCAATCTCTCTCTTCATGTATAAGAATACCATCTATTGATTGAATACAACAGTTAAGTGCTTGATCCAATATGTGCTCTTTCTTGATGGTTATTGTGTGCATAATATTTCTTCCTGCTTGAATGTAACAATGGCGTCGTTGCCTCTTTCATGCAGTATGGGTGAGAGGCATAGTGCATGGAAACTGGATTGAACCTACAAAAGATCGTGAGGAGAAAGAATCCATGCAAGAATCAAATAAATGCTAAATTTGCTCGATTGTTGATGCATTGTTGAAGACTAACCAAGAAGCTTGAAAATAGGAGATGAAATACCGTGCCTCCATTTCAAAGACTAATCAAAATTGAAATCCTGCAAGTAAAAGAACCCTGTGAGAAATGCTCAGAAATGATGATGCTACGTGATGTTGCTGTAAATATAATCATCCAATATTCTAGTTGACGATGTGACTGGAGGAATGCGGATGGGAAGAATCTTGACCACTAAAGGAAGTATGATCATGATGAGCAATATCCGCCTAAAGAGAGATTGAATATCGCATGCTACATGATATCGATAATCAAAAAATCAAATAACCTGCAAGAGAAGCATATTAGATAAATAAATCTGCAAGGAAGATGACGGACTGCTCCTATCTGAGAAAGATCATATTTTGAGTTGATACGCCGCCAGGAATTT
Organism: Pseudotsuga menziesii; assembly: GCA_001517045.1. NCBI lineage: Eukaryota > Viridiplantae > Streptophyta > Pinopsida > Pinales > Pinaceae > Pseudotsuga > Pseudotsuga menziesii. The sequence goes on from LPNX011232026.1 coordinate 104,947, forward strand.
GTCAGTTGTCATTCTTAATGCAAGATATTTTTATGAAATTTATAAGAATTCGTCGACTTCCAATTTTTAGCAACTGCTGACATCCACTATGAAAATAATGGTGGTGATTCATGTATCTAATTTATGTTCTGGGATTCTGGATAATGAGCACGCCATGTAGATGATTTAATTCAACTACAACCCTTTTTCTAGTTTGATTTCTTCGTTTATTTGTTAACTATTACTCGAGGAGATTGATGTGCATTAAGTTACAACTATAAATATGATACTCCATGCTAATGTGTGTTGATGAGGAAAAATAATTGTTGGGGGAGAAGGAATTCCTTAAATCTATACTACATGAAGATATTCCTTTCTTGAATTTCAAGGCTACAAGTGTCATTTTTTTTTAAACAATCCACCGTCGACTACATGGGCACAACAACCAGTAGTTTTGATACCACTGAATTACATAAAAAATTCGTTGAACTAGAACTAGTCGTTGAGAATCCACCATTCATCGACCAAAGAAGAGAACCGAGGATACCCAATTTGTGAAAATATTCCGATCAACCAGTTATGTCGGCTATCATATTAGTGGATGTTCGATTTTCCCAGTTGATCGTGGATGTGGTTGATCGAGGATGGGACAAAAGCGATATATGGGTGAAAGTTAAAATTTGTAGCCAGTGACTTATCGACCAAAGTGGCTTGTCGATTGAAGTATTCTCCATTCGTTAAAATCGGTTAGCAGAATCTATGGACCATTCGGTTGATAAATCGTGAAAGCACGATGTGGCTGAGGATATTTCCCTGGAATCCATTTTGGGATTCAACCAATGCAATACCGGCATCAACCATATCATACATTAAGAACCTGCTCGATCGCGGCTGGAAAAGAGAAGGTGGTAGAATGATTAAACTACATGAACTTGACTTACATGATCTACCTCAAGGCCAATGCATTCATTGCATCTAATCAATGTCGACGGCTGGATGCAAATATTCCTGGAAGGCACTTATATCCCCAACAGAACCTACAACACAACCAAGAATTACTTTGCAATCTCCTCAAAATAAAAGGCAACGAGAGATACGAGAACGCATATAATACAGAGATGCATCAACAATATTCTCGACATCTGACATATGCATCATGCTTTTCTTCTATTGTCCCAATAAACATGGAGTGGATTGTCTACTGATCACTTCTCTTGATCCTCAAAAGAACATAAATGGCGTCGATATTTTCTTCAAAGTTGTCTATCGACTCATCGACTACCTACACACCTTGTAATGTTATATTCCTATAAGTTTGTTGATATTTAATTTTCATTGACCATTCTTATTTTTGGTTAATTCTTATAAGAATGAAACACTTTATGTTTATGTAAGTCTCATGTCAAAAAGCATGTCAGTTCAGTAGTTGAAAAAGTTGAAAATTCTATCGGTTGTCTCTGAAAAACATGTCGGTTGAGTAAGTAAAAAACTAGTCGGTTGAATATTTTTCAAACATGTCGGTTCAATCAAGTTCTATGTGGTCTCCCATAAGCATGTAATAAAGATAATTGAGTTATGTTGATGTGACACTTTTGATTCTGAAGTTAATAAAGAGGGGGTTAAACGTGAGTCTTTCGAGGCTAGAGATCCCCCCTACAATTATAAGTTATGTCGATCTCTAGTCGACTTAGTAAATCATGTAGAGTTAAGTATGTCGATTCAAGTCAGTCAGCCATGACCAATATCAGTCGGTATCGACTACAAGCAATGAAAACTTTATAAACTTGCAGGAAGCCTCACGACAGATGAAGTCGACATTGATCACATTCAAGCAAAAGTCACCTAACAACACACAGAAGAAGAACTTAACGCATGATGATGACATCAGAACAATTGAACCCCCTAGTGTATAATGAAAATATGTTCCTGGGTTGTGACCTAGGAAATCCAGGAGACAAATAAACGGCATAGAAATTCGAAGAGCCAAAAGGCCCCACATGCCTGAACTAATGGAGATGTTGGTCGGATGAGCCAGGGTGAGGCTTTAAACTAAAAGACCTCGTTGTGAGAGGGTGAGACTTCGATGGACTAATGCCAAATTGAAGATGGATGCTAAAGAGTAACCAGTCACAGTAGAGCCTTGTACACGTTTATTTTCCTATCAAGCTGGCGGCTGTTGTGGCTGAGCACCTATGTAAACCGGTATGCATGGTTGATGCACAATGAGGACCACTTCAGCAGTAGCATAAATCCAATATGTTGATACGTCTTTCTTCGAGACGAAGAAAGTCTTTGTTCGTGGGGGGGATGTTGAAAGGGTTGATAGGAATTTCCTAAAGTCAGCGTATGTTATAATGTATTAAAATATATGATTAGATAATCCTAACAAATGAATGGTTGGAGTGGGTGCAATCGCTCCAACTTCTCTCTTCATGTATAAGAATACCATCTATTGATTGAATACAATGGTTAAGCACTTGACCCAATATGTGTTGTTTCTCGATGGTTACTGTGTGCATAATATTTTTTCGTGCTTGAATATAACACTTCCCCACCCAACATAGAAATATTTATGTGCCCGATGCAAACTAACCTTGAAGCTCACAGTTTTGTTGATTCCATGACATAGGTGTGAATCCCATGTCCATAACCCAATGATTATAGGCATCATCCAACCAACAAGTATTCCCAAACTGCTCACAATAAGATGATGCATCACAATTATCTCCAAGAATGCAAGCAAGAAATACAAATAAGTGTCCCCTCATCCAAACTAAGAAAGTACTGACACTTTATCCATAAGGTCCATGTGAACACTTCCAATGGCTCAACTCTCTGCCACTGGTAAAATGGTACAAGAATCCATCCAACTATGTGTATTTCCTCCACAAATACCACCTTATAAAATATATTTTTCTCATCAACTCCTCTTGGTAGTTTGCTTGCTCAATTTCCTTCCACTGCTCATGAGCAGAAACTTTTCTGCAAGAAGACTCCATGTGTGACATGTAATATTTCACCCAATCCATATGTGGTTGAATGAAATCAAGTGACAAAAATATGTGACTGTGTGGATATTGAGAGGGTGATGGTGCATTTATCAAGTTATCATGAACACTTAGGCAAGCCCCCATCTCTTCCTGTTGCACCAACAAGGAAAATTCCTTCTGCTGATTCCCATCCCCACTTGATGAGGTTGAAATAGAAGTGTGGGTAGAACTGTGAATCCAATCTCTGGAATACTTATCCACCAAACTTATGGATTCCCCATATTCATATTCATTTGACACTTCCATGGGGAAGATATTCTATTTAGAAAACAATTCCAGTTTTTTTTCTGGAAAATACCAAGTGCTTGGTTCTCATCAAACTTGCCTTCATAGTGGTCAAGCACCTACAAAACCAAGTGCATCTCATGATCCACCATCTCATGAGATTCCTCCATCTAGTCAATAATGCAATCGGCCTTTTGAATATGGTTGAATGGTGTGTAGGAGGGTAGGTAAAATATTTTCAACTTCTCATGATTTTTCTCTATCTCCATCTTGGATTATTGGAGAGCACATTGAGTTCTCTTCAAGGAATCTTGGTTGGTCAACAACTCTTGTGTGATATTACAAATTTATTCCGCATCCTTCAAGGACGCTCCATGAAACACATCAACAAGCTCAAATAAATCATCTCTATCATAAAGCAATTGTAGGAAGTCCCCTTGTATTGTAGACAATTCCTTCCGCATATCCTCCTTGGCTTCAAGAGAAGATTGATATTCCAATGAAGCAAATATCCAACATTGGTGTTCCACTAAAGCATGTGTGTCTTGGAGAAGGTGTAAATCCTTTTGAATATTCTTTTAATCCATATTCAAAGGCTATGAAAATGAGTGTGTTTCTTAAGGAAAATTACCCCCTTCTTCTTTTCTGCAATTAACTTGTAGTGACTAGCACTTCTCTTAATGAATCTTTATTTCTTCTTTCCCACCTACAAGACTAGATGGCTCATAGCTCTCCACAATGGTGATAGTGGCATTTGTATTCTAACTGAGTTTAATCCTCTCCTCTGATGTGGCTGCAACTTCATCATGCTACAAGAGAGTCCAAAAATATGAACTATGTTCATCCCTTTGCATCAAATTGTTCTCCTTCATATTTCCTAGTTCACACCCAGCTGGTCGTGGATTGTCTTCCACTTCATTAGGAAGTTCAGATGATGATATTAGATCTGATATATTTTCTTATTTTGGATATGATCCAAAATATCCCTTATCATCATTGATAGTATCACCCTCCTCTACATTGATTTTGGGTTCACTATCAGATAAACTAGAAGTAAATTCATCTCCCTCAGAATTGTCCTTCATCTTGCAGTCGTCATATGCAAGTGAAGTCTTTTCATCCTACCATGGATCATATGGTTGTAGGTGAACATGGCTTCTGCAAAAATAAAAACCTTTATCATATGTTTTATTCATCTTGCCATCTTCTCGAAGTGATACTAAGGTGGCCTGCTACTCCACCAAATTTTTTGGTTCACACCCAAGCTGTGTGGTCTTGTTTTCTTCTTCCTTATGTGGCTCAAAAGGTGATTGTAACTCTGATTGTCATTCTTCTTTTGGATCTGATCCAAAATATGTATCTTCAACACCACATGTACCAACAACCTTAGTAGTGGTCTGAATATGACTCACAAGGAAACTGGAAGTGCATCCATCTTTACTCTAAGTTCCAATGCAACCACCTTGCGGTGACTTGTACTCCACTTCATGGATCTCTGCCTCTACTTAATTTTTCTTCTTATTATTAAAGGAACTTGAGGCTTCTTCATCTTGATTGGTCCTCAAATCACATCTCCTGGACACTTTGTTGGAAGAAAAACCAAACATTCTCCTTATGCTTGGGCAAGTAGATGGCTTTGATGAATCCTCCTCTTTGGATCCTCTTTCTTCTTATTTACTCACAGAGTTGGAACAACTTGGTTCCTATATGGATTATTTGCTTCTCTTGAAAGAATTCTCATCCACATCCTTGGGCCAGAATCCATACTAGAAATAAATATATTATTTGAAAGAAATGTCTACACAAATTTTCTTACCCAAAGCTAGATACTCCTTGTAACAGCAAGGCATGTTTTCACATGCTTCCATCATTTTTTCCAAGTATATATTAAAAAGGAGAGAATCAGATATGATCTCTTCTCCATCTGAGGGGAAATAGTATTCATCATCTTCAAATATTGATATTCCTCCATCAACATAGAATACTTCTTCTTCATACTTCTTGCGCTACTCTTCATACTGCTCATCATAGTCATCCTCATAGTATGACATGGTTGCAAATTTATTCAACGAGATATTTTTCCACGGGATGATACAAGGAAAGAGATATGATACCATTGTAATGTTCAGGATCTGATATACAGATCTGAACACTAATACTGCTGCAAATTTAATTAAAAATCTGATATAAAACTTGCATACAGTCAGCAAATTTTTGGACTAGACAGATAAAGGTATTTTACTGAGAAATTAATAGGCATGGAAGAGGGAAGAGGGAAGAAACCAAGTAAAATTTCAGGAAATATATATAATATTCCCTAACACATTTATATCAGGGATCATTTAGGTTCAGAGTCAGCTATGCTTAAACTTACTCCCACGTTTCTAGGTGACCCAACCATGAAACTAAAAAGATTCCTTCAAATCCTTTCAACAATGGTCTTGAGGAAAAGTAAAAATATGTTATCCAACATTTATAAAGCATCCAATAAGTGTATAGACATTTTTAAACAATTGTGGACAATTTTTGGAAGTTTAGGAGAGATTTGGGAAAATTTGGCAATTTTGGCCTAGTGAGGTCCTGCGCAAAGATGGATTCTGAAACATGGTAAAGACCCACCTAAATCTCTTTTTATGGGTCTGGATGGACATATGGTTCATTTAAAAACATCCATAAACTTCCTTAATTTCATTCTAATGCACATAATTCTCTGAATTACAAAAATGGCGAGATTAGTCAAATTTAACTAGTCAACTAGCTAGGGTGTGCAATAATTTATAAATTGTGTATATTTTTACATACATGAATGATAATAACTGATAAAAGAGACTAATATTTAATTTTTTAACATCTCAAATCATTTAAGACTCGTCCTATGACATACCTTTACTCTTATTGCATAAAAACTCATAAAAACCCCATCTAGTGGGAAAATAAGGCTCATTCATGGAAACTGAACATAGGAGCTTTATGGAAAATGAAATATTACTGTATTAAATAATTTATAATATTTTATTTCTCTTAACATAACACAAATAATATTGGAGGACTGATCTCTCCATAGATATGATCCAAAACTAAGGGCACGAGACCCAAATTTCTCATCAAACTGGTAATGGGAGCATAAGTGAAGACGGGATTCACTGGAGCTTGTCTTCAATGGGTGGTTGACATGTTTTATATGTCTGATATGAAAATTAGGATTCCAATCATAATCTCACCATCACTTGCAATGAAAGTAGAAGGGGAGAAGAAGAATAGGGAAGAGGAAGAGAGGACTTGGGGCACATCTCCCAATAGACTGAGGCACAACACTCAGTAATAGAGATCCCTTTGTCTTTTTATAAAATTCTAGTGACTTATTTAGCAGGTAGGTGACCTGTGAGAGAAATTCATCCACATAGAAACCCCAACCCTAGCCACATATGCACCCTCCTTGAGTAATTGGCAAGTAGGGACCATGTGAGTTGTTTCCCTATCCATTTCATTCATCTAACTTGGAAATTGCACTTTCCTTGACATAGGGTTTTTATTTTCCCTATGACATATTTTCTTGGCTTCCCTGCTTTTGTGACTAAACTCAAAAAGGGAAACCATGCCCTCCTTTGGTCTGGTGTTTCCTTCTTTTCATTATGACATCTTTTTATGCCTTCTTCTTTTGTCACTACACTCCTAAATGGAAACTGCACCCTCCTTTGGTCTAATGTTTTCTTTTTAGATCTAACTTCTTTTGGCATAGCTTTTTACACTTTCCTTCTTCCTCAGACTGCTTTCTTTTGGCAGTCTTCTTGTCAGTTTCTAAATCTTCTCCTTAGCAAGCTGGCTTGCCCATTGCGCCCCCCATAACATGGCACTTATTTTCTACATATTAAATCGCTCAATAATTAATAAAGGAAATAATTAAAATCAAGTACATGCCTAAATAATAATTATTCAGCAAAATTTCCCTAGGCTAATTAATTAATGCCACTTAGTCCCCCTATGTGTTTAGCAAGGTCCACACTTTTGATGGTTAAAATATGGGGAGATGGAATGTATGACTTGTTGGCTGTCTTGGTTGATGTTTGGTGGATAATATTGGATGTGTTGTACCCTCACTAAGCTACTATATCTTCTACCCATGGGGGGCAGAGCAAGTGGTAAAGTGGAATTGTTGAAATTGTTTGTAATTGGAAGGTCTCGTGTTCAAATCCCCCCCAAATTTACCTGTGTGCCATGGTTCGGGACCTATGGATGCACCTAGGTGTATAGTGGTAGTGGGATTGGATCCCTAGACCCCGTGTAATGCGAGTACCAGCCTATCCCTAGTTGTTGATTCCCCTAGTTAAAAAGAAAAGGCTACTATATCTTCTGATGTAATAGTGTAACCCTATCCTTGTGCACTCTCTCTCTCTCTCTCTCTCTCTCTCTCTCTCTCTCTCTCTCTCTCTCTCTCTCTCTCTCNAGGGTCAATGTTTTGTTCCATCTATTGACTTTCCTCTGAGATGCAATTCTTGATCTGAAATTAAAGTCTAAGCATATGAAATGTTCGTCCCATCAAGCAAGTTATCATATTTGAATTAGTTTTGTTTCTATCAACTATATTTTTTATTACTACTATTATCCTATAGATTGTGATTTTATTTTCAGTATTATTTTTTGGCAATTTCAAATTTGCATATAATCACAATGTTTTGTCAATTTCCTTGGCTTTAACATTTATCAAGGATGATAACTTCCTATCCATTATTCCCATGTTTGGGTTTAAATGGCTTCTCTATTTTTGAGATGGTAAAAGGAATTGTATCAAACTTATAATTATTTGATTGATATTGGAAAGCTAATTGAATAATTTATCTACATGCCTCATGATGATTCATCTTGTACAATACATATATTTTCAACATTCGATGTGATTTATTTGTTGTATCGTTATATTATGTAGCAATGTGTCTTTTTGTTGTTTTTGTTGCTTCATATGTTTATAAACTTGAAAAAAATGAGTATTTATGTATTTTTTTTATGTCTTGCGACATTTTTTGAGATATTATGATATTTTATGCTGATACCACTGAGAATTTATATGCCAGACCCTTGCTAATACTTACCTTGAGAAAATATATGAAACATTGGCTTGAACCTTCCTTATATGATGATTATAGAACTTCTAGTTATTGCATGGGGCATGTGTGGACCACATGCATTGAGAGACAGATATTTGTAAGTGATGTTTTCTCCTCCTTGCAGTTATCCCTCTTGTTGACTTGTGGTTAGTCTTGTTGAATTGACACATAGAAATGAATAAAGTTATTGTTCATGTTCTCTTTATTTGTATATACTTTCGATCGTTCTACTACTGAGAATAATTCCATCTTTACAACATTTTTTTTATCTTTGAGTTTCTACTTGGTAAATAGTCTCTTAACATTGGATTTTTGTTTGACTATGAATGGTTGTGCACTTGCTCTATGCCTGGATTTTATTTGGGTATGTTTCCTACTAATGAACATGCATTTCCCTCATTGCAATTTGGGCGCTTTTTCAACATTATATGCCTTGCAATCCAAGTAGCTATTTGGCTGGGGCCGTGGACTGTTTCCCTCTCGATGGTTTTAAACATGTCACAAACATCAGTGTGTTGATCTGTGATCTATTTGTGTGAAGTGGTTTCTCAAGGTGTTCGGTCTTTTGGGAGTACCCTGTGTACCCAAACATGGTATCATATTCTTTCCAAACTTGGACCTGCATATTCTGTTTTTGTATCTACATTCTACTCCATGAAAGAATCCTTGACTGCATCTAGCTATTAAGAGCCTAGTCTTGAATCCTTTTTTGATTCCTTATTTAGAGAGCAAGATAAGCTCATTCATCTTGGAATAATTAACATGCAAATACATCTGGGAAAGCCTTGTTGTCCCAACAGAAAGAAAAGTCCATGCCTCCCAAGAAACAGAATTTTTGCAATAATAAGCCAAACAACAAGGGTCCCAAACCCTCGCAGTCAGCTCCTTCTTTAAAAAATGACAAAGGATCCAAACCAAAAGGAAAGAAGACTGAGCACCATTGCAATTTTTGTGGGAAAGATAACCATGATGAATCTAAGTGTTGCAAGAAGTGGCAGCCTTGGAAGCAGCAATGAAGAAGCACCACATCATCCTAGATTCGTCTTCAGAATCTAACTCTCATGGACATGCACTTTGTGCTTCTGGTTACTCTTATACTACATCTTCTTCTTCTACTTCAATTGAATGGCTCATTGATTATGGAGAATATTATCATATGGCTAAGGATCAAGCCATCTTTTCTACTATGCATGAATGTAACACCAAACAAAGATTTGTTGGTGATGATAGATCTCTAAGTGTTGTAGGATCTAAAATAGTTCCAATAGAAAATTGTCATTTTAGTGATGTACTATGTGTTCCAAAAGTTTCCTGCAATTTGTTATCAGTCTATCAAATTACTCATTCAGGTGAAGGTAAAACTGTGGCGTTTACACCTCACCAAGTTGTAATCAAGGATTTAAAAATCCTCAAAATTTCCTTGCTACTGGAACTATTGATGATATTACCAGGTTGTACAAACTTAACAACTTTGGGTCATCACCTTTTCCTTCAGTTTTTGTTGCTCATAGTGATAACTTGAGCAAACTTTGGCATGAGCGATTTGGTCACTTAAATTATAGCTCATTGCAACAACTATGTAAAGGAAATATGGTGACTGGTCTTTCGATGGTATCTTGCAAGGATGGTGTTTGTTCTAGTTTTGTACTCAAAAAACATCATCAGGACAGTTTTGACAAGCGTGCCTCTTGGCACGCCTCGGTACCCTTGGATCTTTTGCATAGTGACTTGTGTGGTCCTCTTCCATCTGCTTCTTTTTCTAGTTTCAAATATTTCTTAACTTTCATTGATGACTACTCCATATGCACTTGGGTTTACTTCCTAAAACTTAAGAGCGAAGTATTTAACATGTTCTTGGCCTACAAGGTCCTTGTTGAAAAACAATCTGGTCATCAAATTATTAAGTTAAGATCTGAAAATGGAGGAGAATATGTTAACAACAAGTTCACTACTTTATGCACTAAACAAGGAATCCAACAACAACACACTATTCCATATGCACCACAACAAAATGGTGTAGCTAAATGGAAGAACAACACTTTAAAAGAAATGGCCAATTATATGATTCAATCTAAGGGACTAAGTCTTCAATATTGGGCTGAGGCCATAAATTGTGCAAATTACATAGTTAATCACACACCCACTAAAGTTTTACAAGGTATAACACTGGAAGAAGCATGGAGTAAAAATAAACCAGATGTGAGTCACTTCCGTGTGTTTGGTTGTGAAGCATGGGCTCAAATTTCAGATGAAAAATGGAAAGCATTCCATCCTAAAAGTGAAAAGTGCATATTTGTTGGATATTCTGAAGATGTAAAAGCTTATAGAATTCTTCGTTCACATTCTCATGATATAATCATTAGAAGAGATGTTAAATTTGATGAAAATATCTTGGACTACAAGCCTAACTTGGCAGGTGTGCCATCTTTGGTCTGCGAACCTGATTCAGCGATTGTGCCTTCTTATTCTTCTTCCAACTTCCTTGATAGGTTTCCAACTCTAGTTTCTGATGATGACAGTGAGGATGAAAATCCACCTCTGCCTGCTCATGTTCCTCCAATTGCAACAACACCAATACTTCTTCGATGGGTCCGTTCAACATGTGAAGCAGCTGGTGATCTCACCAGTGATCCTAGAGATCAACGTCAAACACGTTCTTAGTTTCAATGAGCCTCTTCTCTTTTGGCTCAAGTTTCTGAGAATCATGATCCAGAAACTTTTGCAGAAGCTTCAGGAAATCCAGATTAGGATGCAGCTATTGATGAAGAATATCGTTCCTTAATGGCGAACAATACTTGGGATCTTGTTCCTCTTCCAAGAGGAAGAAAACTTGTCAGATGTACATGGGTCTACTGAACTAAGTATACATCAGATGGAAGTGTTGAAAGAATTAAGGTAAGGTTAGTTTCCAAAGGTTTTTCCCAAGCTGAAGGGATTGACTAGAATGAAACCTTTTCTTCTGTCGCAAAAATGAATTCCATCCGCCTTGTTCTTTCCCTTGTAGCCTTACATAACTGGGAATTCCATCAAATCGATGTCAATTCTGTCTTTTTACATGGTGATTTACAAGAGGAAATTTACATGGAACAACCTTCTCGATATGTTCAGGATAACTCTAGCCTTGTCTGTCTCGTTAAGAAATCCTTATATGGCCTTAAGCAAGCTCCTAGAGCTTGGTATGCCAAAATGGATAGCTTTCTCCTTGACACCGGTTTTTCTATATGCCATTCTGACCCCAATCTCTATACCAAGAAAGTAGGAAACCATCTCATCATACTTGTTCTTAATGTTGATGATCTTATCCTTACTGGTAGTGACCCTAAACTTATAACCCATGTGAAATCCAATCTTAAGCAAAATTTTGAAACGTCATACTTAGGACATTTTCATTATTTTCTTGGTCTCCAAGTCTTGCAAACCAAAGAAGGAATCTTTCTTTCCTAGTCTAAGTATGCTTGTGACCTTCTTCGTCACTTCCACATGGAATATTGTAAACCAACCCCTTCTCCCTTCCAGTTTGGATTCAAAATTTCTGCCACTTGTACTTCCTTTGAATTATATGCCACCTTGTATCGTTAGCTTAGTGGTAGTCTTTTATACCTGACTCATTCCCATCCTGACCTTTCCTTTTCCGTTGGTCATGTTGCCCGTTATATGCAACTCCTCATGAAATTCACTGGAAAGCAGCAAAAATAATACTTCGATATATTCAAGGTACAATTCAGTTTGGGATTCATTACAGTACATGGGGGAAACCTTTGTTGGTTGGTTTCACTAATTTAGATTGGGCCAGCGATCTTGATGATCGAAAATCTACTGCAAGTTATGTTTTCAGTCTGGGATCTAGACCTGTCACTTGGGCTTGTAAGAAACAATAATCTCTTGCTCTTTCTTCAGTAGAAGCAGAATATCGAGCTGCAGTTAATGCCAGTTAGGAAGCTTTATGGATTCGACATATCCTTTCAGAGTTTGGATTCGAGCAGCAGCAGCCTACTCCATTTTGGTGTGACAATCAAAGTGCCATCAAGCTTGCCAAAGATCCATTTATATATCATCATAGCAAACACATTGAGCTACACATGCACTTCATCAGAAATCTTGTTCACAATCATGTTATTGAAGTGCTCTATTGCCCTATAGATGATCAAGTTGCAGACATCTTCACCAAGTCTCTTAAAGAAGCGAATTTTTCTAAACTTCAGTCTATGTTAGGAGTTCAAGAATGTGTCCTTAAGGGGGGATAGGCTCTAATGCCTCATTCCTTCTGCTAATAGTGTCACTTTTGTAAATCCTTCAATCCTATCCCAAGTTTTTCTTAAGGGGGGATGTTAGGATATTCAGACACTTAGGAATTAGTTAATATCAACTTGTGTAATATATCCGTTAGGTAAAATTGTGTTTCTTTAGTATGCATTTGTAAATATTCGAATTCGATGGTCACGATATGTTCTAGACATAGAGTGATCCGACGGTTCAACTTCTCTTAGATCATACCTACCATTGATCTGTGGCTTAACACCCAATTTGTCCATGATCTCTATTTAAAGAGTATGGAGGGTCCTTGGCTAGTTGATCGATTATGAGAAGCTCATGTAACTTTCTTTCTTTTGCATAATAAATTTCTCCAAGTAGTTATTTGGCTGGGGTCATGGACTATTTCCCTCTCGAGGGTTTTAACCACGTGACAAACATCGGTGTGTTGATCTGTGATCTATTTGTGTGAAGTGGTTTCTCAAGGTGTTCGGTATTTTGGGAGTACCCTGTGTACCCAAACATAATTTCCTATCCATTATTCCCATGTTTGGGTTTATATGGATTCTCTATTTTTGAGATGGTAAAAGGAATTGTACCAAACTTATAATTATTTAATTGATATTGGAAAGCTAATTGAGTAATTTATCTACATGCCTCATGATGATTCATCTTGTACGATACATTTATTTTCAACATTTGATGTGATTTATTGGTTGTATCATTATATTTATTTAGCAATGTGTCTTTTTGTTGTTTTTGTTGCTTCATATGTTTATAAACTTGAAGAGTATTTATGTATTTTTTTATGTCTTGCAACATTTTTTGAGATATTATGATATTATATGTTGATACCACCGAGAATTTATTTGCCAGACCCTCGCTAATACTTACCTTGAGAAAATATATGAAACAATGGCTTGAACCTTCCTTATACGATGATTATAGAACTTCCAGTTATTGCATGGGGCACGCGTGGCCCACATGCATTGAGAGAGGGATAGTTCTAAGTGATGTTTTCTCCTCCTTGCAGTTATCCCTCTTGTTGACTTGTGGTTAGTCTTATTGAATTGACATATAGAAATGAATACAAGTTATTGTTCATGTTCTCTTTATTTGTATATACTTTCGATCATTCTACTACTGAGAATAATTCCATCTATACAACATTTTTATATTTGAGTTTCTACTTGGTAAATAGTCTCTTAACATTGGATTTTTGTTTGATTGTGAATGGTTGTGCACTTTCTTTATGCCTAGAGTTTATTTGGGTATGTTTCCTACTAATGAACATGCATTTCCCTCATTGCAATTTGGGTGCTCTTTCAACATTATATGCCTTGCAATCCATTGAATGTCACCCCCCAACCTCTAATTGGATTTTTTATTTTTTATTTTTATTTTTTACCTTCATTTTTTTTTCAAGAGGAACTTCTCAATTATTTTCAAATTCTACTCATAATATGCATGAATTGAGCTACAAAGTATAGTAACCCTCTCGTAGACTTGTGGTTAGTATTGTGGTGACCCCTCATTAAGCTATTGTAACTGTGTAACGCTATCCTTGAGAATTCTCTCTCTCTCTCTCTCTCTCTCTCTCTCTCTCTCTCTCTCTCTCTAAGGTGTGTTCATACCCTTAGGTAAGGGTCAGTCTTTTGTTCCATCTATTGACTTGCCTCTTAGAGGAAAGATATGATATGAAAGTTAAGTCTAAGTATAAGGAAGTTTTCTTGCCATCAAGTAAGCTATCATATTTGAATTACTTTTTTTGTCAACCAGATTTTTTATTACTATCGTTGTCTTGTAGATTGTGATTTTATCTTCAGTATTGTTTTTGGGCAATTTTAAATTTGCATATAATCACATTGTTTTGTCAATTGTACTAGTTTTAACATTTATCAAGGATGACAGTTTCCTATCCATCATTCCCATGTTTGGGTTTATATGGCTTCTCTATTTTTTAGATGGTAAAATCAATTGTATCAAACTTATAAGTATTTGATTGATATTGGCAAGCTAATTGAGTAATTTATCTACATGCCTCATGATGATTCATCTTCTAAGATACATTTATTTTTATCATTTGATGTTATTTTCAGCATTTGATGTGATTTATTGGTTGTAGCATCACATTTAAGTAGCAATGTCTCTATTTGTTGTTGTTGTCACTTTAGATGTTTAGAAACTTGAAAAATGAGTATTTGTGTATTTTTTTTATGTCTTGCGACATTTTCCGAGATATTCTGATATTTTATGCCAATACCATTGAGAAGTTATATGTTGGACCCTTGCCGATACTTCCCTCAAGACAATATATGCAAAATTGGATTGAACCTTTCTTATACAGTGATGATATAACTTCCAGCTTCTACATGGGGCACGTGTCAACCACATTGAGAGAGAGAGAGAGAGAGAGAGAGTTGGAAGTAATGTTAAGTATGTTCTAATTTGATTTGGAATTTAAGTCTAAGTATAAGAAGTTTCTTCCCATCAAGTAAGTTATAAGATATGAACTACTTTTGCTTATGTTAACTATAATTTATAATACTACTGTTGCCATGTAGATGGTGATTTTATTTTAGGTTTAAGTTTTTTGCAATTTAAAATTTGTATTTAATCACAATGTTTTTTTAATTGGCCTGGTTTTAATATTTATCTATGATACTAGTTTCCTATCCATCATTCCCATGTTTGGGTTCATATGGTTTCTCTATTTTTTTTATGGTAAATGGAATTGTAGAAAACTTAAAATTATTTGATTAACATTGGAAAGATAATTGAGTAATTTATCCCAACACTCCAAAAGAATTATATCACATTATGCCCCAAGCAATAAGGGTAATAAGACTGATCAAAGTGAGCTCTTTTCTTTTACCATTATCTTGATTCTTCCTTATTATCCTTGCCGCAGGTATGGTTATATTGTAATGGATAATTATTTTCCCCAATTAATGGATAATGGGTAATGTAACCATGCTTCAATTGGATGTTTACCCCAGATGGAACTATTCCATGGACAAAACCCTACCTCGACTGGAACTTCACCTAGGTTGGAACTTTGTCTAGACTATAAATCTACCTCGACTGGAAATTCTCCCTGGATGGAACTCTTCCATGACTGAAACTGTACCCCATTTGGAACTATTTTGCGGTTAGAACTCTACCCCAGCTAGAACTCTGCAACAATAAGAACTCTGACCGGTAATATCTCTGCGTTGAATGGAACTCTGCCCTAAATAGAACCATTCCCCAGTTGGAACTATGTCATGGTTGGAACTCTTCCCTAGATGTAACTTTGCCACCACAAGAATTCAGCCTCAGCTAGAAATCCACCTCGGATGGAACCCTACCTTGACTGTAACTCTTCCCCAGTTGGAACTATGTCATGGTTGGAGCTCTACCCCATCTGGAACTCTAACTTTATTGAATATTTAACCCAATTGGATCTCTACCCTAGCCATAATTATGTTTGGAACTTTTCCCCGACTAGAACTTTGCATCTCCTGGAACTTTTCCATGTAGGAACTCTGCCACTATGACCCGGTTAGAATTCTGACCATGTGCTACTTTTTCTTTTTACAGGGTTTTGTTAAACCAAAGGATTTAGGTACGAATAATATATTCAAATAAAATGGCCATATTACAGCTAAGCAATTGAATATTTTTTTCACAATGCATGTAATCTAGTCTTGTCAGCGATGCAGTGAAAAACGTGGATTAAATATTAATGGTGTTATTTCAGGAAAACTTAACCTATAGAGTAATAAAGGACAATAGTTGGTGCAACTTGTTTCATTGTTTGAAGGATATATGTAATGGTCCGCGACACACTAAGTGTCGCATTCTTAATAAAAACAGATAGGAGGTACATTCATGGGAACCCATAACATTGCAAGTTGTTGCCCTGCGGGGCTGTAAGTACAAACTTAGATCAACATCAAAATTGAAAAAAAAGATGTAAGAGAAAAAATATGACATCGAATATCATTTCAAGAAGAATCGAAAGGTTATTGAAACCACTACTATTTAGAAATAGGTCCAAAAAGAAGTAAGCATTTTTTTCTTTATTGATGTCCTTTTTATGGATATAGATGACAAATGTTTATTTATCCATGTATTCATCTTATTTTTCATGTTATATGTGGTGAAGTGTGTAGAGGAGTTGAGCAATGATGTGTTGGAGCGTGTCCAAATAATCATTTATGAATATTATGCACAATCAAAGGAAAAATAATTCACACTAAATAAGACTGTGCATAAGAAAATTATACAGGATAAATATTGGTTTATGTTACATAAAGTCTTTAATGAGTTGCCGCAGGTAATATTTTGCATTTCAGATTATAATATGCTATGTTTCTTTGATTCGAGGGTGAAGTAATGTCTATTGAAGAGACACTCTTTGTAGGTTTTATAAACCACTGTTGGGTAAAATTATCACTAGTTAATTTACCTTCAATTAATTTTCAACCAGGGTGCGTAAACTTCGAGCCGCTAC
The DNA here is from genome assembly GCA_001517045.1 of Pseudotsuga menziesii. Classification (NCBI taxonomy): domain Eukaryota; kingdom Viridiplantae; phylum Streptophyta; class Pinopsida; order Pinales; family Pinaceae; genus Pseudotsuga; species Pseudotsuga menziesii. Next base: position 122,052 of record LPNX011232026.1, read on the forward strand.
ACTATATGTGTGGGCAAGGTAGTTTCAATGCTCATGCTAATAGCAACTTAAAGAAATTCTAGTCTACTCACAAACCAAAAACAAAATGTAATTGATGAAGCTATTACTTTATTAAGTGATCAATGCTAAGGTTACTAGGTCTGTCCTAAAGAAAGAAAATCCACTTACTAATCCCTATTTTATAGTCTACAATACTGTAAAATTCAATGTAACCTACAACAACCTTAAGCTACAGCAATCTTCCGAAGCAATCAACTAAGCTACAGCAATTTTGATCTATTCTCCAGAGCAAGCAACCTGCCAAGAAAAGAACTTAGTAAATAAAAACCCTAGTTCCAACCTTACCTACAAAATGAATATGCTGAGTAAGTCCTAATGGCCTTATATCGTATCTAAGACTCCAACCATTAACCCTAAAGAATCTAATGCCACAATTTATATAAACACTTATTACTCTTAAACAACTACTGAATGAAATCTGTTTCTTCTTAACCTAAATCATTCATAAACAGTTAACAAAAGGAATTTCAACTTACTGCTAACGTCAAATGTACTCTACCTATGTTCTATGCACACAAAATATTATTGGAAATATTCAAAGAATACATATCCACGTTCATCTACATGTACTGTGAGATTAGTGTTCAAACCCTAGGAAACAATGCTAGCATCTATTAATAAACTACAATTCTTTTCCTTGAGCTCATTCAAAACCATGTAGTGGACAAAAGCATGATTCAAATCCTTATGAAGCCAATCCAAAATGCTATTTGGCAAACCCTAGATACTTTGTAAACCAAAATATTTAAATCCTCTGCTACTGCAAATTCTTTTTAAAATCCACACAATACAGTCCTAGAATACCTCACAATCTTGTGAACTCGATAGCCAAAAAGAGTTTTAAGACAAGTATTGTAACCATCCACTAATCAATATCACGCTGGCAGTAAAAGAAATATGAAATCCCAGTCTATTTTCAATCCTCCATTAAGTCGATTCTACAGCAAACTGAATATGAAATCCACTCTTACTACTCTACCAAATCGATTCTTCAAGCTAAACTAAATATCTTCAGACTCATCACACATATGATATCAACTAGTCTTCTGCAAACATAAATCCCATTCCAAATCACAAGTAAATAAATACATTAACATTCCATTATAAAAATAGTATCAAGATATGCAACATTACTCTACTTACAGTAATACAAGCAACACTTAAACACAAATGAATTGGTGTTGAAGGTGGGCCCTACCCTCAACGCCTGCCAGTCTGAAATCAAAACCTTAAGGAAATAAACGCTTGATCAATTAATAGAAACAGAGTTTTTTACAGTCCTCCATGTGCATCTCCTTCTCAGTCTTTATTTATACATGGACAGATGGACAAGACATATCCCAAATATCTGAAATTCGTGCAACTACCCAGAAAACGGCCAACACCAAATCTGGCAAAACCACGTCTGTTCCGGAAAGGATTTATCCACATTCGTTCAGAAATTCTAAAAAATTCCCACGATTAGGGGTAAATGGGACCATTTGTGAAGTGGGTTTTGAACCGTTTTGAACAATTCCCAACCTATTGTTCAGAAATTGAGCCCGAAATCAGGTTCCTAATCAAGGACCTGAATGACACTTTGAGCAAATGACATCCTCGGAACAGCACTGGATAAATGCACCTACGTCCTGGAAGTGATTGGAAATAAAATAAGATGTTATCCTAAGCAATAAAATCCCCCAAATCTCCGGTTCAGTCAACATAGATCTTGTGAGCGTCGAGACAAGCGTTGGATCGAAATAAACAAAAGACCATTGCATGAAAGAAACAAAGACTTATTAATTGACCAATTATTGAATGAAAACTAAAGGTTCCATTATATACATAAAACAAAGCAAAATAATAAATAAACAATTAAAAAGTCACTTACCAAAGCTCCTAGCAATGTTGCTCTTTAAAAGGCATAACCATGCACAAAACAACACTAAATAAAGCTGATGATTACTTGGTTTCATGAGACTTAAACTAGAAAATATTGTGCTGAACAGTCAAAATAGGAGGCCAACATCTCCCCCAGACTGAAGATCTTGCATGACCCTATGCAAGAAAGTTTCAGACAAACAAAAATTGAAACTCATAATAGATGATCAAGCCTTGGCTAAAAATCCAGAAACTGAGGCTGAAGTGCCTAACATACTCCTGTAATTTCTTTGTCAACTTAAAATTTCTCTGCCGGAAGTAATCAATTCCCTGAGCTGAAGCATCTGACCGAGCAGACTTCAGGCCTGATTTGGAAAGTGATACTTTAGCAGAATTTGAACTAGTGTTTGAAGGTGATGCTAACAATGAAGGCTCATTGACAGGACTTGATATTGAAGAATGATGATGGGAACCATGAGAATCAGAATTATCATGGGCAGAAGAAGCAGTGGATGAGGATGATTCAACATGTACAGGCTCCTTACCCTTGGATTCCTTCTTCTGCTCTTTAACAGCCATGCTATGAGTAAATATTCGATTGGGTGAAGCAAACAAATTTTCATGACCCTTTTCTCCCCCAGACTGAGAGCTTACACGCTGCCCCTTAGATACTGAAGAGTTCTTAGTATGGGATGGTCCAGTTTTCTTACAATTCTTGACAGCTGGTTCCTTAGTATAACTGTTTTGATGTTCACAAATATTTACAGAAGAGGCTTTATCAACAAGATCATAAATACAAGGCTCACATGGTTCATTCCCCAGGGATGATTTAAGATGAGAATTGGACAGCCCATATACAAATTGCTCTCATACCCAATCCTTCATTATATTAAGGATGGCAAGTTAATAATAAAGGAATGAAATATTGCCAAATGTTAATGCCATAAAATGATATACAAAGGAACAGTAGCGTATCAACCAAATAGATGACAAGGTTACTATGGTAAATCCATGATGCATCGAAATTGTATTAAAGGCAAAAGCACTTGGTTAATAATAAAAACACTTAATTTATAATATTTATCCCAACATTCATCATTCATTACCTTTACCATGTAACATGCCCATTTCCAAATTTTTATTCTGGTACCCCATCCGGCACTTCGTCCAATCTAATATACAAAGGTATTTTCAAGCAGACAGGAGTGAAAAATAATTACCAGCATAGCAGTAATATTATCAGCAAGGGAAAATAACTGTCTTTCCAACTTTTGTGATTTGAAAAGACAATTAAAACTGCCTAAAAAAAATCAAATAACAGCCTGAAAATTTTTTTTTATCCCGCAGGCTCTTGGCACAGTACCATTATTCAGTGGTTGCTTCTTCAATTAAAACTGCCTGAAAATTTTATTTTATCCAGCAGGCTCCTGGATAAAAGCAAATGATATTAAAGCAAATGGCTTTCTCCAAAATACACCACTTGTATGAGTTGAAAAGGCAAGTAATATGGATTGAAAATTTGTTTTACCCCAACAATATCATGGCACAATTACCTCATTTCAGGGGTGTTTCTTCACCTGCTCACATAGAAACAGAGCTGAGTTATGAAACCAATTTTTATTAACAATACAAAAAAAACAAAAGTAACTACAATTCACAAACAATCAACCTTACTCCTATATTCCACACCTCAATCATGAACACAGACTTCATTCTCGTCATTCATATAGAACTTTTTCCACCCAGACATATGCCTTACAACACAAGACAAAAGGAGTACTACAAGAAGCCAATGGGGTACTGGCCCACTTGACTCAGCTTCACATAGGACAGGTTGAGTAGTGAAAAGAAAAACTAGTACTGAAATTCACAGCTATGTTCATGGGCTTAGAAAATATCAGGCATAAACTTTTTTTTGCAAGGATCAGATAACCAAAATTCAGAGCATCTGAAGATGATTATCAACTGGCTAGTTCAAACAATTTTCTTAAATTTTATTTAACCCACACATTTGACCTCTATTTAACATTTACATAGGTACATTGTTCACATGGACAAGTATAGATGAGGCTTTTTTAAAAGAGATATCAGAGTCAGAACCCACTGCCATCAAGCTCGTTCAGTACTCCGGTGGGGTAACTGTGACATATAAGAAGCTTCTTCCCTAGGAAGATGCCCCATTTCCAACAGGCCTGTTCGGTACCCTGATGGGTTTTCCTGTTCATACCATAGGTCGGTACCCGCTGCCAGCGGACCTGTTCAGTATCCCGACGGGTTAACCTCTTACACCCGTTTTCTATCATAGGCCCTTGTCCCACATTCATCTTAAAGATAAAGTTTATAATTTGCTCATGCATAGATGAGTGGGGGAGCAACTCTGAAAACCATCTAGGAGTGGGATGGTATCAAAGTTGGAAGAGTATTCTTTATACATGCCTGTAAAGATTTGTCCAAATGAACAACTAACCTTTGCAGCTGTATAAGATAAAATTCATAATGTGGTTGGATAAGAAATGTATACATACATGTGTATTTGATAATATGAAAGCCAATAGATAATAATCAACGGACAGCTCAGTCCTAGAGACCCTTTTTCATAATAGTGCCTGTCTGAATAATAACTCAATGCCCATAGCTGTTACTATTTAAAAAAAAATATCCTCATCCCATCTAGTGTGAAACCAAGTCAAATGGCACTAGTAACCCATCAGTTCATAAGTAAAAGCCACTTTGGAAGCTTAAATCACTAATGGAGGCAGTGCCAGGTGGGTAAGTACTCTTATGAATAAAGAGGACAAGTCTGAAAAACCTAGCAGCACACATCTATTTACTTGATACAGGCATTCCAATTACCCAGTGAAACTCAAAAATTTAATTCAAATTAACACAGTCGTTTGTAAAAATAATCAATGGCTGAAAATAGGAATAGTAACAAAAAGACTTCCCTTTTCTTTTAAAAACATCCTAAGCTTCACCGAAGAGAATATCTGCATCCTTCAAAAAGAAATCTATTGATAAAGAAAACTCCTTTCATCAGTGTCCATTCACTACAAATGTAGCCTGTTCATCACCAATTGGTCTTATGTTTACAGAACAGTCACAATTTCATATTACCCTCTGACATTTTTCCTTGCTATGGGCTGCTGTTATAATAAATTTTCTGAAAGTATGGACTGGAGAGAAGGTATAAATTCTGGTTAAAGATCTTATCATTTTACTGAAAAGAAAAAAAACAACGAAGTTGCATTAATTTATAAACTAAACATGCAACTTTTTTTTATTTATATACATATTTTCCTATTCTACCTAAGAAGAAAGAAAACATTTATATTCAAGTATAGGAATTCTTCCAATGTAACCAAGTGCGAAGTAAAATTAAAAATATACCTTTATCCACATATGAAAAATTTGTTGCAATGATTACCTGGATAAGGAGAACCAACTGACTTACTTGCTTCTGCAACAAAAGGTATTGAAGGAGGAAATGGTGTTGTAGTCTGGTTTCCTCTTGGAACCAACTTTCAAATTAGTCCTGGTACTCACCTTCCTTCATCATATCATGTAGATCCCCTTCTTCTGATTGATTGATTTCGGAAGTACATAGAGGATCTGCTAATACCTCCCCAATTTTAGGCCGCTTTCCATCGGATGTAATCCCCAAGTTGTCAATTTCCTCTACAATTTGGCAAGGAATATTTTTTTTGTGGCTCTTGGGACTTTGTTTCATTTGTTACGTCAGGAGAGGTAGATAAACTCTTAACTACTGTCAGGATGTGTTCTACCTGATAAGAAGAATTCCCAACTACAGCTAGGATTTGAGAAAGTTTTCCCAAATTGATGGTTACTTCTGAATCCATTCTTGTCAATTGTCTTGTTCCTGTCTCGCACAAGGATCAATGTATGGGGCTCTTACAGCACCCAAGTTTTTATTTTTATTTGATTTATATGTGTTTTAAATTATTCTAATCAAGACTACACGCCGCTCTTGCATAAAATAAAACACTCTTGAAATTAAATTGCGGAGAGTAAACACACCCAAACTTGCAAAAAGAAAACACACTTGCATGAAATTAAATTGCGGAAAGAAAATACGCCTTACAGGAAAGGTAAACACACCTTTGCAGCAAAATAAATCAAACATGTGAAAAAAAGCAAACACACTTACAAGAAGGAGACAACAAGGATTTGGGGCAACTCACTAAAGTGGATGCGTCAGGTTGTTACACCATGGAAATCCCATAGTGAATTCGTCTTTGTGTCTTATCGTTTCCCCTCCACCTTTTTGTGTAATGTAAAGGAAACCTATCTACCACTATCTATCTGAACTCCACAGCCAACAAATTCGTAGAAAATGAGCAAAATACCAGCTTACCTTGGAGCAACTCTCCGGCAACGTCGCCAAAATGTTGGGTAAAATTATCACTAGTTAATTTACCTTCAATTAATTGTCAACCAGGGTGCGTAAAATTCAAGCTGCTACACTATATGTGCAGGCAAGGTAGTTTCAATTCTCATGCTAATAGCAACTTAAAGAAATTCTAGTCTACTCACAAACCAAAAACAAAATGTAATTGATGAAGCTATTACTTTATTAAGTGATCAATGCTAAGGTTACTAGGTCTGTCCTAAAGAAATAAAATCCACTTACTAATCCCCATTTTACAGTCTACAATACTGTAAAATTCAATGTAACCTACAACAACCTTAAGATACAGCAATCTTCCAAAGCAATCAACTAAGCTACAACAATTCTGATCTATTCTTCAGAGCAAGCAAACTGCCAAGAAAAGAACTTAGTAAATAAAAACCCTAGTTCCAACCTTACCTACAAAATGAATATGCTGAGTAAGTCCTAATGGCCTTGTATCGTATCTAAGACTCCAACCATTAACCCTAAAGAATCTAATGCCACAATTTATATAAACACTTATTACTCTTAAACAACTACTGAATGAAATCTGTTTCTTCTTAACCTAAATCATTCATAAATAGTTAACAAAAGGAATTTCAACTTACTGCTAACGTCAAATGTACTCTACCTATGTTCTATGCACACAAAAGATTATTGGAAATATTCAGAGAATACATATCCACTCTTATCTGCATGTACTGTAAGATTAGTGTTCAAACCCTAGGAAACAATGCTGGCATCTATTAATAAACTACAATTCTTTTCCTTGAGCTCATTCAACACCATGTAGTGGACAAAAGCATGATTCAAATCCTTATGAAGCCAATCCAAAATGCTATTTGGAAAACCCTAGATACTTTGTAAACCGAAATCTTTAAATCCTCTGCTACTGCAAATTCTTTTTAAAATCCACACAATACAGTCCTAGCATACCTCACAATCTTGTGAACTCGATAGCCAAAAAGGGTTTTAAGACAAGTATTGTAACCATCCACTAATCAATATCACACTGGTAGTAAAAGAAATATGAAATCCCAATATATTTTCAATCCTCCATTAAGTCGATTCTACAGCAAACTGAATATGAAATCCACTCTTACTACTCTACCAAATCGATTCTTCAGGCTAAACTAAATATCTTCAGACTCATCACACATATGATATCAACTAGTCTTCTGCAAACATAAATCCCATTCCAAATCACAAGTAAATAAATCCATTAACATTCCATTATAAAAACAGTATCAAGATATGCAACATTACTCTACTTACAGTAATACAAGCAACACTTAAACACAAATGAATCGGTGTTGAAGGTGGGCCCTGCCCTCAAAGCCTGCCAGTCTGAAATCAAAACCTTAAGGAAATAAACGCTTGATCAATTAATAGAAACAGAGTTTTTTACAGTCCTCCATGTGCATCTCCTTCTCAGGCTTTATTTATACATGGACAGATGGACAAGACCCATCCCAAATATCTGAAATTCGTGCAACTACCCTGAAAACGACCAACACCAAATCTGGCAAAACCACGTCTGTTCCGGAAAGGATTTCTCCACATTCGTTCATAAATTCTGAAAATTGCCCGCGATTAGGGGTAAATGGGGCCATTTGTGAAGTGGAATTCAAACCGTTTTGAACAATTCCCAACCGATTGTTCATAAATTGAGCCCGAAATCAAGTTCCTGATCAAGGATGGGAATGCCACTTTGAGCAAATGACATCCTCAGAACAGCACTGGATAACTGCACCTACGTCCTGGAAGCGATTGTAAATCAAACAAGATGTTATCCTGAGCAATAAAATCCCCCAAATCTCTGGTTCAGTCAACATAGATCTTGTGAGCACCGAGACAAGTGTTGGATCGAAATACACAAAAGACCACTGCATGAAAGAAGCAAAGACTTATTAATTGACCAATTATTGAATGAAAACTAAAGGTTCCATTATATACATAAAACAAAGCAAAATAATAAATAAACAATTAAAAAGTCACTTACCAAAGCTCCTAGCAATGTTGCTCTTCAAAAGGCATAACCATGCACAAAACAACACTAAATAAAGCTGATGATTACTTGGTTTCATGAGACTTAAACTAGAAAATATTGTGCTAAATAGTCAAAATAGGAGGCCAACAACCACTAAAAGTTGTGTTACTTATTACAAAGACCTCAATGGAAATTCTGTTTTTTTACACTATTTCCTTGTAATGGTAGGGAGAAAATATATATGTTGGCAACTCGTGTTCATTGGATATGAATTAGTGTATTGAATAAGAAGAAGGAAAACATCAAACATCTATAGTTGGTGAATATGTTGATGGTGCGGTGTATGACAAGAGTACAAATGTGGTCGAACAAGAAACAAAATATTTTTTTTTTGTAGTATTCAATGTTTTGACAATACAACATTTCAGAAATAGACAATGGATAGTGTTCCTTTAGGCCCGCCAGATTTTAACAGGACTCCTCCTGGTTTAGATGATGCATGTTACTTTTCATGACATCACCTACATATTTAGGCCCACCAATGTTTGAAAAGACCCCCAAGGATTTAAAGGATGCATTCGACATTTCATCGAAGTCACGTCCATGTTCTTCCAATTGTGGCGATGAACTAAAAGAAAGTTCCTTCAGTAGGAGAGAGACATCTCCGTTTACTGAAGAAGGTGGCACAGACAGAGAGGGTAGCACTGTGCAAGGTCATGGAAAGGTCCTAAACATGTTAAATGAAGATGATGTCTAGTATCCCCCTGTTAAAAATAATACAAATACACAGTGCAGGGGACGCAAACAGGTGTTTCTCACACGAGATAAAGAATAGAATAAGAATTCTAAATATTGTCACCCATTTTTCTAATCACAATCTATCGCCAAAAAAGAGAGGCCATGCACATGCACTATGAATAAAAATTAGTTGTTGTGGCTATAAATGTTTACTTTAATTTGTATAAGAATCAATTTGTAACACCATAAATGGAAGGTTATCCCTATACTAGTAGGAAATTCACGGTTGTTCAATACATGTTTGCAATCCAAAAGATTTGGGAATTCCCAAAGTTGTGATTGTTGTGCAAACGGATATTTTACACTAAATATTCAGTGATAAAGGGATTCTTTGTTCTGAGAAAACAAAGAATGAGAATGAATTTATTTATAAATATAAAATGTATTTTCATAGATAAAAATAACTTTCCTTGTAATTCCCATTATTCTTTTGTTTGTAGTGGCAATCAAAGTCCGCTATTATTTTGATCACATAATAAGAAATATAGTTTCAACATCTTCCGCTATTATCTTTGTGTTTCATTGTGATTTGTGAATGAAAGAATGTGCAACATGTATTGATTCTAAGTAGTAATTTCCATTGAATATTTGTAAATGTTGTAGTTTCTAACAAAATTTGGATCTATATGTTTATATTTTTAATATATATAATTTTTAAAATATATTTATGTAAAACATGTCCTCTTTGTCTGTGTCAGACACTCGTATTTTTGTGTCCTTCTTGCCCCGTGTCCTCATGTCATGTGACTTATTTGGATAGGCATTGGATGTATGGAATATTTTGATATGTTGGAAACATTCAAGGAGATTAGACTTTTCATCTTGCAATTTGCAATTTGCAATTTACCTATATATTTATTTTCTAATTTAACAATATTCTTCATGTAACTAGGTCCTTGAAAGTGTAGACAACACCAATTGTTACAGAATGGTACAAAAATTGACATTGTTCATCGAAGTGTCTTGTTATTTGAACCTAGGTCAGGCAGTTATTACATATGTCCTTCAAAACAAAGCACTAAACCATGTTCTCTGTAATGAGATAGGTGTTTCTAGAAGGACTACGAATAATGAAGCGTACTATATTGCGGTTGTTGAAGTTCTCAAAGAAGCAAAAAAACATGTCACCAATCATGTTCCAGTTGTCACAAACTCTTAATTAATAGTTAACCAGATGAAAGGGACTTATAGAGTTCAAAAAGCCAATTTGAATCCCCTTCATAAAGAAGAAAAAAAATTGCTAATCGATTTTAGTGTTTTACCATAGATTACCATGCTGAGCCAAAGAGGATGTCTTTTGATATAATGTTTAAAACAATGTCAACTACAAGCAAGAGTGTCCAAGAAGACTTCTCAGTAACGTATACTCCAACAAAACTTCGCTATGGAAGACAATATCTATTTCCAATGTGTGGACGTATTATTCTTATGATTGATGTAATCTCTCTCATGTCATGGTTTTATCGTGGCTTTCACTAAGTGGGGTCTTTTGTATGGGTGATGAAGTGAACAATGTTTTTTGTAATTCAAATCCTGCATATTTTCAGCAAGACATGTGAATTAAGGTTTTTATCTTTCAAAAAATTAATGATAAGTACCTTGCCATTTTTGTGTGCACAATATTTTTGTGTATGTAATATAAATTTCACTAAGTAGGGTATTTTGTATGAGTGACGAACTGAAAAATGTTTTTTGCAATTCAAATCCTATATATTTTTAGTTGGAAAATTTTCGGTCTCTTCCGATGAAAAGCACCTCAACTCAATCTGTCGCCACATGTTTTCAGATAGAGATGTTGAAATTACAGAATCTACACGTACGTGTAACACACCCCAACGGCGGCCTCATTCGGAGAATTTTTTTGGTTCCATACTTCAGAATGGAAGGCTCTTCCTGTGAAACACACCACTGTTGTATCCTCTTTCGGTGCAGGTTTTCGCTTAGAGATGCTGAAATTGCGACCTCTTTCGTTGAAATATGATGCAGATGCAACCTCTGCCAGCGCATGTTTCTCATTCCTTGACGCATATTTTCTTATATGGAGGTATGGTCATATTCATGGACATGTTATTTTATATACTTCTAATATTTACATTAATATTATTACCAGTATAGATCCATCTTAACTATGACTCTACCAAGGGCGTCAAGAGGGATCAAGTTCTCTTTAGAGGTGCAAACCCTTTTTAATTTATAAAAATTTCTAATAAGCATTCCTACTTGGGAGGGAAATGGCCAACTTGCTTAAGTAATTTCAAAATAGGTTAAATATGAGTAGAAGAATGAGATAAGTAACATTAATAATCATATAATCAAATAGTTTTCCAAAAATTGCTTTACTTGTCTTTTTTTAAAACTAATAATGAATATTAAGAGGATGTAAGTGGTTTAAGGCACATGGTTTTAGTGGCCCGTGGCTTCTTGCTAGTTGTATTTGCATTTAAAGAACGTTATAAATATGGTTGTAATATTCCATTGTAATGTGCCAAAGTGAGGAGGAGTTTTGGAAGCCTTTCTAGACCAATAATAAATCTATGTTGGTTTTTCCCTACAATTTTTTTTTTGCTACTCAAGTCAATTGAATTTTACTACCCAGTTTGTAAGATTGTGAGTATTGGGCTAATATGGTTGTATATTTATATGAGTATAATATTTTTATTTTTTATTTTTTTAATTATAAGGAAACATGTTCTAAGTTTTTTTTTACATTTTATTATTATTATTTTTATTGAGCCCACATATGCCACATCAGTGTTACAGACGGGACACACATCTAGTCCATTTGAGCTGTAGAAAGCACCTCTCAGCGCAATAAGTAATTTTATGAACATTTTACTTCTTGTTCTTTAATTTAGTTTTAAGTAATTAATAAGTCTAAAATAAGTGAAGTTATTTTAATATGGCATGGCCCCTTAAAAGGATCAAATAAAAATAAATAAATAACCAATTTTTTTAATATAGAGGAAAGAGATTTATCAATAGTTCTAAGTTATTTTATTATGGCATGGCCACTTTTAGAATCAAATAAAAGTAATTAAATAAACACTGGTTTTAATATGAAGAAGAGAGAAATAAACTTTTGATCTCTTTCATGCAAGAGAAACACTTTAGCCATTGGTAATGAGGTAAACCCATGCTTTAAGTAAATATCTCAATTTCTTAGAGAGATGAAAGATGATTCTTTGTACTAAGAATGTTTTTTATTGGTCTCTCCATGCATTTAATTTATGTCAATGTGTACTAAATCCATGTCATTGATTCATTTGTTTATTTTTCTCTCCTCACAATATGTGTGATGCTTTTCTTTTCTCCAAGCATGAGTTTGTTCACGTTTTCCATGCACTCTTTTCAAGAGAGAATTGAGATCGATGAGATAAGATGGTCACTGAGATAAGATCGTCAATTTCATTACTCGGTTGCATTTATAGAGCCTATTTGATATCATTAAACAATTTATACTTTTTCGACAATGATTTTGCATTCAATGTCTTGTAGGGGAAAATTATGTCTAAACGAAAGACCAGAATGGAGGCCAATGGTGTTTGATAAATATCATCCAAAGATGAAGAGGCCAAATACCCTACTCTCATTTTACAATTTGGAGACACATAGTGCATTACAGGAGCCAACCAAAAATTTAAATGGGGGGATATGTACCACTTCCTCCGAGCAAAGGAGTATCAAAAATAAAATTTAGATGAGATCCTGATATTCAAAAACATCAGAAGGTAGGGACTTCACTAGGACACATGAAGACCTGAGATATTCCCATGTGCAGAGATGATGGAATGCCTCATTCCCTCGATAGATTATATGCAACATGTTATTAATAGTATGGCAGGAGTACCCATCACCTCTTTCGAGCCTACAACTATGAGATTGTATTAGAGATAAGTCTAATAGACGAGTGGCTGCAGTCCATCAAGATGAACTATGTGACCATTTCCAAAGAAGCTTGGATTCTAGATAAGCACTTTTTGGAAAAATACTAGTGCCATATACAATACCAAATCATTGAGGCATCCTTATAGGATGACCGCCGCCATGTTATGTAGATTGTATGAGGAAAAGGATGCTACACATTTCAAGATAGAGTGGTCCCCCCTTATATACTACATCACTATGAGAGGTGCTATATTTAACTGGGAAGATATCATCGTAGACATCTTGGAAGAAGCAGGATTGACTGCACAAAGAGGATTTTTCAAATGGCAATCATATTTTTTCATGTCTTCGTATCTAGTGGATGCAATTTTTGCGTTCAATTTGTTTCTAGGTATGGGATGGCATTGGAAACCCGAGGAGAACCTATTAATGTATGTTATCAGGTTTTGTGGGCACAAAAATACATCAACAATTACAGGAAAATATGTGAACATTTTATTTGAACTTTGTACATAGATTTTCATGGAACCCTGAAAAAGTGCATTTGAATAATGCCATCACCATGGTGACACAACTAAGATATTGGATCCTCATTGAGGATGGAACTTATTTTTTCATATATGGGACATCGAAGCCACCTAGCATCATGACAAAGTATATTACAAATTGTGTAGTGTTGAGATAAATCGCTTGGAAAGCATTCATAAATGGTATAGGGTTTGCACTCAATAAGAACAAGAAAGCGTCATGGCCACCCCTACTGCTTGTAGTTGGATATTACAGGTTTGGAAAGATGAAGGAGGCCCCTAAATTGACTCGTTATTTAGAAAGATATCATTTTGGGAAAGCACTTTTCAAGAAAAATGACCGCAAGGGTACGATGCGAAACCTTGTGTTGTCATCGCATATACTTGGTATTACACACATGAGCAAGATCCAGTAGAGGAAATATACAAAAGATTACTTTTCTTGGAAGAACTAGTGAAGAAGATGGCTAAAATGAAAGGTTCCAAAGGATCTTCTTTAAGCAAATAATCCACATAAGATATGGTTGATGAGGAAAGGCCTAGGGAGAAAAAACAGAGTCCGAGTGGGGGGTGGAATGAAAGCATTAAAAAAAGAGAACATGAGGCTAACGTATAAAAATTACAAGAAAAAAATAAAGAAAACAAGGAAGCTAGTGCAGAAGATATTTTCCAAGGTTCCAAAGAAGCGTCTTTTGGCAGAGAAGGCACATAAGAAATTACTCATGGATAAAGGCTCAGGGAGAAACAGATGAATCTAGACGGTGGGTGGGAGGGGGAAATGAAATCATAAAAAGGATAGAACATGAGACCAAGATACAGAAAATAAAAGAACAAAAAAATCCCGATGAGGAAGCGAGAGCATAGTATCTTTTGAAAAGTTCCAAAGATGCTTCATCTAGCATAGAAGACACAAAATAAATGGCTCACAGAGAAAGACTTGGGGAGCAACGAACGAGTCCAAAAGGGGGGGAAATGACATCATAACAAATTAGAAAAGGAGGGAATATTCCATAAATAGGAAAAATATGAAGATGAAGTAAGTGCAAAAGCTCTATCTAATAAGGAGCAAGAGAAAAATTCTAGGAAAGCATGGGGTGAGTTACAAGACATGGATATTGACTTGCCAATATCTAGCTATGATATTCCAGTAACTAGAGGACAATTATCTGTAAGAGAGCTCATAATTAGAATCTATACCCCATCGATAAAAATCTCAATATATAGATTGAGTTCATATGAGTTTGATACAAAAAATAAACAAATTGTGCGAAAAACGAAGAACAGATTGAAGATTAAATCACATCTCAATATTTTCAATGTCCAAGTAGAAACCATAGATGAGAATACCGACAATTCTCCAAGAGAAATGACATCGTTCAATGTGGCCACTGCAATGTCCATGGAAGATAATGCAATTAAATTGATACAGGATATATAGTAGGATAAGAAAAGGATTAACTTGTTGGAATATCACCTCCTAGAATCTAGGAAGTCAAGCATAGAACTGGGCCACGAAAAATGATGCACATTGTAGGTAGATCAAAGAATCTTGCAAAATGACAAAGACACCATGCAAAGGAAAATTGATGAGATGGAAGCAGATAAATCATGTTTGATGTCCCAAATATAGAATCTGCAACATGAAAGGAGAACGCCGTCCATAGAAGTAGAAGCTGCCATGGAAGTAAGAAAAGATATGTCAGGGTTTCACAAATACACCAATGAACTATAGGAGGAATATTTTCAGGCTCAAGAGAAATTTATTGGTCTATTTTTCAAGCTCCATAGAAGAACAATTAAGCTTCGAGACATAGATTCCATGGTACAGGACAGTACTAACAAGACTAAGGGAATCAAAACCAAAATTGAGGTTATTACAGCTTGGAAAAAAGTGAACACAACCAATCCAAAAAATATGTCAAAGAATCGTAGGACGAACTACAAATCGATAATGCCACTCTAGAAAACTACCTAAAGGTGGGGAAAATGCCAATTTCTTCAATCCTTGATCGAGAAAGTGTTCAAGAGATGTGCATTGCCACCCTCAAGGACCCTTGAGCAGCCTATACCAAGGAACAATGACTAATTGAAATCGGTACCATTAAGGATGAACATATGGAAGCAATCAGGAATGTGACCTAGGTCACAATTGAATCCTTGTATGACCATGTAGCAACACCCACCAAGAAGACCTAGTTTATGACCACTTTCCATAGCATAGCCACTAAGGAGATGAGCACATTGTTAGCACAAATAATTAAGCATGAGATATCTCTAAGACTGATTGAGCCAAGTCACCTTAATTTTATTCACCAAGAGTGTGATATATGGGAACAATACATGAAGTCCCAAGGAAATATCCCTTCAACATCATAAAATGTAATTTTCTTTTCTTTTCTTTTTATGTCAAAGTGAAATTGTAATATTTTATTGTTGAATATTTTGGGGAGTCAAAACGTCTCAACTGACCTAGGGAATATGGAAAGTCCTTGGACAATTATTTTGTAAAGCTATAAATTAAAGGGAAAGGAAGAAGAAAGGGTTGTTGGAATTAATTTTTTTGTAACATGGATGTTGTGACAGTATTGATGTTGATTGCTATAGAACTATTTCATGCTTTGTTGTTAGCTCTTGTAAAGAAAGAATGCTTCAGCTATATATTTGACTATTCTTACAACCATCAACTTCTGCTTATTGTATATGTTCTCTCAACATGTCTTTAGTTTACATGGTTTGACTATGTAGAGTATTTCTTATTATAAAAGTTCACCCTCATTGTACATTCCTAATAAATAACTCATAGAACTAACATCGATTGCATTAACTAAAGTATTGGAATTGCTTTAATACTTTATTCATGATTATTTTGCATTTAGTTCTGCACAGGTACTCTAAAAAAGTAAGCAACAAGAAACTAAGCCACCTTCAAAATGGTGATGCTATGATATAATAAAATAAGGTAGTCATAAAATATCTTGGATATTTATGGCTAAGAAATTAAACCAAACATATATGTCACATCAATTGTAAATAACAAGTGAACATTAGGGAAATGACATTGGGGCAATTACTAAAATATATGAGGCAAGACAAAAATAATTTAATCATACAAGCGAAAGAGAAACTATAATGTCACATAAATTAAGACAATATGGTTTAGTATGCAAGTTAAATTTTTCTCCTTGTAAAAAAGCACTACATCAAACCTGATCACAATACATGTTGGATCTCTTTTTTCACAAGTCTCTGCACATCAATCATGATTATATAGATGCTTCACTTTGACCAATAGCCCCTTGTGCCCTCATGTGGCCTCCTAGAGACCTCCCTGAAATAACACTATCCATAAGATAAATGGATGCCCATCTTGATGCTGCAAGCGAGGCAATAAACAAGGGTTTTTTTAAGAAATTTTCTCCAACACTTCTTTCCTCCAAAATTTTCCTTTACTCCAAAATTTGCAGAATTTCTATAAATTCCAAAGTGGCAAAATATTAGATGCACATTCAAGGTGTAACAAAATTAACTCAGATACAACCTTGACCATGCGACTTATGATAGTAATAATGCGACTAAAACCATTGGCGATAATTAATACAAAGAAACCAATCTTAAAGAAAATAAAACCATTTGGATACGGTTTGCAAACCTTACCTTGAAATTAAAAACACACACACACACACACACAATGCCTTTTCTATCAGAAAAAATCAAAAAATAATATTCACCTTCTACAGTTTCCTTACGTGTAGATGGTCAACATCATCAAAATGGAATAATAATTGGAAATACATTAGTGATATTAAAATTTATAGGTAAGCTATAAAAAACAATATTACAAATATACGAATAGATCTTGTAGGAAAACCTCGCCCTTCAGTGACTAGGGAATTTCTAATCAAACCAACTTTTTCTGAAGGAGGAGGATGAACACGAGAATCTCGTCGATATTTCACATAAAATTTGAGCTAGCTCAATCACATCATGGCATATATAGTAATTACATGCATCCAAACTTTGATTGCATCAAATATACATCGCAAGAACAATATAAGTGGATGCACGACCAATACAAGTAGAAAATGGTGTTGGATACACAACGCAATCTAAATAAATTAATATCCTCAACCAATATAACTTACTTGAGATAGTAGGGGACACATTCTTTGATAGAGGGTGTCCCCTATTCTTCAAGTATGCAAATTGAAATGGTTCATCTTCAAACATGCATACATTTAGGTCAATATCTAAGCCATTGTTATGTTTTCTTTTTTTCCTTTTATTTATAGGGCTGAGGAAACTTTTCTTTTGCTTCAAGGATGAATCATAAGCACTCAACCCAAGTGTAAATTGAAAATACATCATCCGTAAAAAAAATTGCTTCATCAAACATGCATTTAAGATAAGGGCCTCCAACTTTAGGGTACTTTCCAAAGTACAAGGAGGGATTTTTCTAAGCACGTTGATGTAGACAAACATACACTTTGTTGGCTTTTATATTGTCTAGATTAATTCACCTAATATTTAATTATCTACTGAGGTTGGTAGGCTTAGAGTTGACACAAAATATATTCAAAGGTAGAGGGGTTCCTATGGTGTCGTGAAAATATTTTAACAAACAAAAGATTGAAAGATATTTCAAAATGAAAAATCAAGTCAAAATCCTAAGAATTCAATTATTAAGGTAATTATACCATAACAAAACATTAAACTAAAGCATTGACAATTTATTTTATAAGCAAATAACTTTAAATTGAAAATGATACCATTAACAACTAATCTTTAAATTGGAAACTAAGATGCAAGGAAAACATAATTAATAAGCAAGTAGAAAACTTAATAAAGGAAATTAAATAACAAGAAACAAGTAGAAAACTTAATAAAATATCTTTGAGTTATGTCCTACAAGTCTCTTTCAGAAATCACACAATGAAAAAGGAATAACCTAAAAACATGCTAAAGATAACACACATAATACTGAATTTTACATGCAACGGATAAATTAGTCTAAAGGCATGAACACAAAACAATACAATGGTAAAAAGAATCGGAAACAAACTCAAGAAACAAAACATAAAATAGCTTAACACATATTCAAGGTGCAAAGAAATAAGATAAATTTTAATAAATAATTTAAAACTATTCAAATTATCTTTAATATAAAATAAACATATCCTTTAACTATTACATTCAAAGCATACTTCAAACACTAAAGAAACAAAACTGAAAACAATCTCAAAACACATTAAAAACACTAAAAATGAAACTATGAGCTGAATGACAGACCGAACTGTAGGTCTGAAAGGGGTGGTCGGATGATAGTTTAAACAGGTTGTCTGAATAATAGACTGCATAGTTAAATGACAAAAATTAACCTAAATGATCTAATCTTCAGCTGAATTCGTGCAGATGTAAATCTAATGCATAAAGACAATAAGTAAACCTACTTATTAAGCAAACTGAACAATGAAATGAACTTAAACAAATTCATGAACATAAAGAAAACATTGCATGTTAATAAACAAACTGAAATTTAAATTACATAACCGATAACTTATAACAGAAAGGAAATAAACAGAACTAAACCTATTTAACTTGATAAAAGTAATCTATTCTATTTTCTTGTAAATAAACTGAACAGAAAACTGGAAATAAAATGACTGAAAGTAAATTTGAAAGCAAACTATGCACGCAATCTAGTTATTTAATTCTGGAAATAAAATGCATCATAGGAAGTAAATGAAATAATAAAACTTAACTAGAAACAAAACTAACTACAACAGAAAAGGTAAAAGAAATAAACAAGAAAAAGGAAAAGAAACCTTTGGTTGATGAGGGTCCCTCTCAGCAATCAGGGGTGGTGCCTGGCTAACTTCTACTCAAAAGAAATTGTAAACAACAAAGCATACAACTCTTTATGCAAACGATGGAACAGAAATACAATGTTCTTCTCCAAAAATGACTGTCTAACAAATAAAATGATCAACTCCCTAACTCTGCATAAAGAAGTGTTTATATACAACATTTATAGGGATGAGAAAGTCAACCCTTTAGTGGTCGATTTCTCTCTAAATTTAGTCAACTATTAAGGTGTTTAACTGATTACAGGACAACGCATAGGATCTTCCCTTCTTCAGCGTGATTCTAGTTCTCTTCATTGGACAATGTACGCATAGGCTCCTTCTTCATTGCAAATAGTCTCAAAGGTGGCGCACGACTCCTTCCTTAGAGAAGCATGTAGACTGGTGGCGAGCAGAGGAGAGCACATGGGTGAGTTTTCTAAAATGTAGGTTAATACATCAACCCAATGCATGGTCTATTGGTGAGGTGTCGATGAAGGAGGCTGCAAGTTGGCGGATCATTTAGAAGAAAGCTTCATTACCTATACGTATGGACAACAAGTTGTTTGCAAAACTAATTCACGTTTTAATGCCTTGAATCAATTCTCAACAGTGCAGAGCCTGGTTAGCGATCTGGACAGAAAGCTAAACAGCGAACTGGACTGTGAGCTAGATATGCTGGATGCAGATCTAGGACGAACGAAATGTCTGTTTGTTGGTGCGCTTTAGGACTAAAGTCTGCAGTAACACACTTTAACACCTGACAAACTACCAACGAGTTTTGCACAGCGAGCTGGATGACGAGCTGGGCGTCGAGCTGGACATGTTATGCACATGGCAAGCTAAATGCGTACTTATTGTTAATTTGTCCCAAAAAGATTATATAACCTGTAAAAAAATATACAAATCAATTAATATATCAAATGTGCTTTAATAATGTCAATTTTAATTAATAAAATCTTAAAATGATAATAATAAATGGATTTTATATAAACCTTAAATTCATACATACCTTGGGCTAAATGATGATCTGCGTGACATAAAATATGCAAAAAGATAATAAAACATATGTTTAAATGAGTAATTTAATTGTCAAAAATGATAAAAAATATAGGATCAACATTCCCCCAAATCGGAGAAACGCCAGGTCCCACTGAGCAAAAAGAAAGATAACAGATCACATTGTCATAGCGAATTTTGAGACATGAACCAGTAACAGGCATATACATAAGTGAGTAAGTTCATAAGGTTTAAAATTAATTCAACCATGTCCAAAGTAAAACTTTGGACAGGTTGAACATATGACATGAAAAGTATAAATCACATTTATAATCAAGAAAATTTATCATTAATAATTTACATGCATGATTGGGTAAGAGGATAAGGTTGTCAATAATGAAATGATAAGAAGAATTTCTAATCATCCACATGAAGGTAAAAATTAATTTGCCAAAAAAAAAAATTGGTTAGCAAATTTTAATTATAAGTGTTATAATATTACGATGTTTTATTCAGATCGTCATTTGGTATTTCATTTGGACCTTCATTTGATTCTTCATATTGATTTTACTAATCATGATCTGCTTATAGAGATAGAATACTTGTAACCAAACTACAAAACCACTTGTTAGATGATTCAATTTATTCATGAAGAAATATATAATAAAAGAAAAAGAGTCCCTTGTAAAAAATCTATTAGAAATTACTCTTATTTATTCAAAGAACACACATATTTACATATATACAAGTGATAATAACCCAAAATACTTTTCAAGGATCAGGAGGATGAGGAATAGCTTCCCCTTCGACTAATTCCATTTCATTTTGCTGCAAAACATTTTGTATAAAATCTTGTTTAGATGTCGGTTGATGATAAAGTCTGAGTCTATGTCCATTTAATACAAAGGAAATTTGTGAGCCATCAATTGTTTTAATTTTTACTAACCCATTGTCAAAAGTTGTAAGTACTTTGTATGGGCCCATCCAACGGGTAGTTACCTTTCCTTTGAAATTTTTAAATCGTGATTCGAATAGTAGTGCCCAATATCCAGTATTAAATTGCTTTTTTTTAATAAATTTATCATGCCATGTCTTTCGTTGATTCTGTATTAGCATGGTTCTTTGGAGTTCATCTTGTCTGATCTCTTCTAACTCATTAATCTGTAATATTCATTGTTTCTATGCTTCATCCAAATTCATGCCTAATTGTGCTACCATACGAAAGGTTTTAACTTGAAATTCAATAGGTAAAATGACTTGTTTTCCATATACTAACTCATAGGGGGTATGTCCGGTAGTGTTCCTCCATGTTATCCTATAGGCCCATAAAGCCTCTAGGAGTCTATCTGCCCAATCCTTATGATGTAAGTGAATGGTTTTGGTTAAAATGGCTTCTAATACTTTATTAGTTGATTCTACTTGACCATTATCCTGAGGGTGATAAGGTGAAGATTTGCAATGTTGGATGTCATATTTCATAGTAAGTTCTTTCATTAATTTAGAAGTAAATTGAGTACCTTGATCTGTGACAAATTCTCTAGGTACACCAAATCAGGTGAATATTTCTTCATATATGAATTCTACCACTGATTTCTCTGTAGCTCTAAACAAAGCTTTAGCTTCTACCCATTTGGTGACATAGTCCGTGCAAACTAGGATATACTTCTTTTTACGAGACATGGGAGAAATTGGTACTACAAAATCAAGAGCCCATTTCTCAAAGGGTTCAATCATAACTTGGGGTTGTAGGGGAATTTGATCAGATGACGTAGGTCTACCCATTCTTTGGCAACTATTGCATCCTTTGACATGTTTGGCAACATCTTTAAAAATGTTTGGCCAATAATAACCAGAATGTAATACTTTGTATGTCATCCTCTTATCATAAAAATGTCCTCCACATGGTCCATCATGGCATGCATGGAGGATGTCTGTCATTTCATCCTCCCACATGCATCGTCGAATAATAAGATCTGGACCAGTGCGGAAGAGATTGTTATCAACCCAAGAATAATTGGAACTATGAACTATAATACGATGCTTCTCATGATGGATCAAATGGTTTGGTAATTTCCCAATTGCTAAATAATTGGCAATATCTACAAACCAAGGGGTATGAACAGATACAGCAAATAGATGTTCATCAAGAAAAGTGTCGTCAACAGGCTTAGTATCATCTTCATGTTGAATACGGGAAAGGAAATCTGCTGCTATATTTTCTTTACCAGGTCTTTCAATGACGATAATGTTAAATTCTTGCAATAAAAGAAGCCACCGAGTCACTCTACCATTGGTAATTGGTTTATTAATTAGAAATATAATGGCAAAGTGATCAGTATGCACAAAAACTTCATAACATGTAATGTAATGGGAAAATTTATTAATAGAATAAACTACTGCCAAAAATTCTTTTTTAGTAACAGTATAATTTAATTCGGTAGGAGTCAAATTCTTACTAATAAAATAAATGGGATAAGGTGTGTGTCTCTCTTTTTGGCTGAGGACTCCTCCTATGGCCTTATCAGAGGCATCAATGGATATATGAAAAGGAAGGGACCAATCGAGACCCCTAAGTATTGGTGCCATCGATAATTTAGCTTTTAGGATTTCAAAAGTATTTTGACAAGATTCTGTCCACTGAAATTATACGCCCTTTGTAAGAAATTTAAATATTGGTGCAACTATTTTAGTGAAATTTTCAATAAAACAGCGGTAATAGCCTGCATGACTAAGAAAGCTTCTAACCTCTTTTTTTGTTTTCAAAGGGAGAATGCCAACAATGACTTCGATCTTAGCAGGATCTACCTTAATTCCTTGGGAGGAAACATGGTGTCCTAAAACTATAGCTTCTGTCAAAATCATTTTACATTTTTCATGACTAAGAGATAAATTTGTTTCTTGACATTGGATCAAGACCTTCTTGAGGTTTTCAAGGGCTTCTTGAAAATTATTACCATAGGCCGTAAAATCATCCATGTACACCTCCACACAGCCATGTATAAGATCATAAAAGATTCCTAAGACTGCCCGCTGAAAAGTGGCAGGTGCATTACATAGGCCAAATGGCAAAACTCGATAAGTGTATGTTCCCCAAGGGCATGTAAAAGTGGTCTTGTCTTGATCTTCCGATGCTATTAAAATCTGGTTATAACCACTATATCCATCAAGAAAATAAAAATATTGTTTACCTGACAGGGTATCTAACACTTGATCAATAAAAGTTAAATGAAAGTAGTCTTTAAGTGTAGCTTTGTTTAGCTCCCTAAAATCAACACAAATGCGCCATTTCCATGTCAATTTCTTTGGGACTACTCCTAAAGGAGATACCCATTTACTATCAGAAATAGGATAGATGAAACCATGAATGAGGAGTTTTTGTAATTCTTCTTTTACGATATCCTTTAGAGCATGATTCATCCTCCTCTACAGTTGCCTTACAAGTGAAATGTTTGGATCCATATAAATATGGTGAATGCAAGTGTTAGGGTGTATATCCTTCATATCAATGTATTCCCATGCAAATTCTCCAGCTTGTTTTGTAAGAACTTTAAGTAGTTGTGCTTGTTGGTTTTCACTTAACCATGCATTTATATGCAGAAATTTTTCAGGGCCAACCTCGCAAGGTATGGTATAGGGTATTCTATGCTATTCAATCATGAAGACACAAGGTGTTTCTATAAACATTGAGAGATCCATATTCTCTTAAAACTCATCTCCAAAAATATGATTGAATTGAGCAAAATACTAAGGGAAATCTGTACAGGTTGTTGAAGAAACAAACTGGTTTAATACATTCTTAGTGGTCTGATCTTGAAGTGCCAAGGAGAAATCACTAGGAAGGGAGAGGTCATCAAATTATTCATCTCCGAAAGAACAATTTAACCACCATGAATTTTCATTTATTTGTTGTGTTGGGGGGTATTAAATAATTCTTTGTGTAGACAATTCATTGGAAATAGTCATATCTCCATCCCTACATCCTATAAAATAATTTGCAGTAGCTAACCATGGTCTTCCCAAGATAATAGGATTCCCTTTAGAAGGATCCATTGATTCTATGACCATAAAGTTGACAGGGTATTCCCATGAGGCTACTGATACAACAATGTCATCCAGGACTCCAGCAGGTTTTACCATAGTATTGTCTTCTAGTTCTAGGATGAAAGAGTAGGTCGAAGAAATTGTCCTAACTATAAAACTTCTAAAACTACAGTGGTCATCATGTTAATAGAGGATCCTAAATTGATAAATGCATTTTCTATGGCGGCTTTGTTTATAATTGCAATCACTACTAGGGCTCTTGGGTTTGTATATTTTGCAATCTGGGACTGATCTATCATACATTCATGCATATCTCCTATAACATGAATTGTGAGAGGGTCCTTTTGCTTCTTTCCTGGGTGTTTAATACCTAGCTCCTTTATTACCTTGTTGTAGATTGGTATGTCTTTGATAGCTTGTAATAGAGGAATTTTGACACATATATTATTTAATTCATTCAAAATGTTATACTCCAAATGAACTACAGATTTTTATATTATTAGTCTTTTTGGAAATAGAGGAATTCTTTGCTCCTCAATAGTTTCTTACGGAGGATGGATGTGTATTGGAACCTTTGGAATGTTCACATCCTCCAAAATAGCATCATTCATGGGTTCATTCAAATCCTCTTCTTCTTCATTTGCTTCATTAATGATGACTGATGACTTGGGTTTATCATTCACAACTCTTCCAGATCGTAATTCAATCTCATGTACAGGTACAGTCGAAATAAGATACGATGGAAGAGTTTGCAACTCAATGTTGTTAAGAGCTTGAGTTTGTTTATTATTAGGGTTAGGTATCGATTGTACGGGTAATAATGTTAGACAAGGATGATTTATGTTCTGGAAATGATGAGGTTGTTTTGTGATAAAAGGAACTAGAGGTATAAATCCAAGCGAAATTTGCTAGAAATTTGTTTGATGCTGAGGATAAGGATGATTAGGTGCAGGGACAGGTTGTGACTGAGGATATGGCTGTCCTCTCCATCCTTGTGACCAATATTGTTGTTGTGGAAATTGAGGAGGAGGGTACGGTGGTGGAAAATTCTGCCAACTTGAATTGTTCCATTGTTGAGGTGGTTGATATGGAGGATAATAGAGTGGAGGTTGTGGTGGAAAGCTCTAATATTTTGGTTGATCTCTAGGTTGCGAAGGAGGCATTCTAGATGTTTCAGCTACATCCCCACTCTTATATATGGCTTGCAACCCAGGAAAGGATGGGAAGTTATATGTTGGATGTTCTTTTGTACATATGTGACATACAGAGATGTTGTTTAATGGGCATTCCCTTTGGGGATGTTTAGTTCTACATCTTGGACAAAAAACACTCATTGATGCTTGTTCTTCATCCTGCATTTTCTTGGCTTGTAAAGCATCTAGTTGAGAACCCATTGTGCCTAAGATATCAGTTTTGAAATTCTCCAATAGGTTTCCTAACTCTACTCTTGTAACTCCACCTAAACTAGGAATGTTTCCTCTTACATTTCTACTGTAAGGCTCTCGAAATTTTTTCCCAACTTTCCCCCTACTCCTAGAATAATTTTTACACATCTCACTAATTTGTGCAAAGATTTTGTGAGAGATATCACGAGATTCCATGAGATTAATACTTTCTAACAAGTCCTCGAAGATCCCCTTAAGGAAAAGTGTACGTTTTGCATCTTCTTGAAGGTCATTATATTTTGATTTATGTAATGTATAAATAAACCTTTCGAGTTAATCTTCTAGGCTCTCGTCTTCAAGTTGTTGTATCTTGAATATATCATGTCGAGAGTCCTTAGGTTTGCAATAATCTTGATATTTTCACAAAAAGGAGGTTTTCATATCATCCCAAGTCCCGATAGTGAATTCACCTAATCCCATGAACCATCTCAAGGCGGAATCTTTCAGTGTAGAGGGAAAGAGTTTTAATTTATGAGTGTGTTGTAGATAATTATAGCTCCTACAAAGGATATCAAACTTGAACAAGAATGTGTCCGAGTCCTCATTATTTTTTCCATAGAAAGTAGGTAAGGAGGAAGGAGGGATGTTTTTCATAGTTACATCCTGTATAGTGTCCAAAATAGGGAACCCGAAGGTAGCCTCATTTAGATTTTCCCCTTCTCCTTCTTCATTTCTAACTTCATCATGATCTTCATTTTCTTCCCATCTCTCTATATAGGCTGGGTTTTTAACGTAAATATACCCAGGGGGATCCTTTTGAGGTGATAATGGGGCATCCCAACGTTCTTGTTCGGGAGAGATCTTCCTCTTATCAATCATGTTTTGAGGTTCTACTATGGATGTTTCGATTTGTGAGATAAATGGATCTATGGAGCTTCTAAAGAGAGATTTCACTTGAGCAAGATCAACAAAGTCAACGAAATTCGAAGCTCCTACTAGTGAAAAATTTGTATTATTTGGATTCAAGACTAGTGGAGGGTTAGAGCTTTCTAGTGGCTGATCCTCTTGAACTTCCTCGGGAATGAGGTCCTTAGGACCTCTTGTCAAGGTTCCTTCTCCTTCTGTGGATTCCTTGGTAAGATCTCTTGAGAGAGTCTCTTAAGGTTTCAAGGTATAACTACTTCCTATAGGCGTCTTTCGATACCTTTCTGGTGAGTTAGTAGTTGGGAAATTACATCCCCTACAGTAGTTAGTAGGGATTTCAATATGTTTTTCGGTATTAACAAATCTACCCTGAGGATCTCTAAGTCTGCTCATAAAAAACTTTAAACTAAAGAAAACCTATGCTACTACTGTTGTTGGATTTGGGGACGCATGTTATAATAGATGCGCAGGTTCTTACCTTTCGTCTTACTGCTCACCCACCACCAGCCTATTGCTATGCTACATACAGAAATCTATCTATTCTACCTTACAGAACATCTCCCCGGCAATGGTGCCAAAATGTTGGGTGTTATAACATCTAGATTAATTCACCCATAATATTTAATTATCGACTGGGGTTGGTAGGATTAGAGTTGACACAAAATATATGCGAAGGTAGAGGAGTTCCTATGGTGTCGTGGAAATATTGTAACAAACAAAATATTGAAAGATCTTTCAAAATGAAAAACTGAGTCAAACTCTAAGAATTCAATTATTAAGGTAATTAAACCAAAACTAAATATTAAACTAAATAATTGAGAATTTATTTTATAAGCAAATAACTTTAAACTGAAAATGATATCATTAACAACTAATATTTAAATTGGAAACTAAGATGCAAAGAAAACCTAATTAATAAGCAAATAGAAAATTTAATAAAATAAGCAAGTAGAAAACTTAATAAAGAAAATTAAATAAGAATAAACAAGTAGAAAACTTAATAAAATATTTGTGAATTCTGTCCTACAAGTCTCTTTCAGTAATCACACAATGAAAAAGGAATAACCTAAAAACATGCTAAAGATAACACACATAATACTGAATTCTACATGCAACGGATAAATTAGTCTAAAGGCATGAACACAAAACAATACAACAGTAAAATGCTCTAGAAACAAACTCAAGAAACAAAACATAAAATAGCTTAACACATATTCAAGGTGCAAAGAAAGAAGATAACTTTTAATAAATAATCTAAAACCATTCAAATTATCTTTAATATAAAATTAACCTATCCTTTAACTATTACAGTCAAAGCATAATTCAAACACTAAAGAAACAGAACTGAAAACAATCTCAAAACACATTAAAAACACTAAAATGAAACTATGGGCTGAATGACAGACTGAACTATAGGTCTGAAAGGGGTGGCCGAATGACAGTTTAAACAGGTTGTTTGAATGACAGTCTGCACAATTAAAATGACAAAAATTAACTTAAATGATCTAATCTTCAGCTGAATTCTTGCAGATGTAAATCTAATGCATAAAGAAAATAAGTAAACCTACTTATTAAGCAAACTGAACAATGAAATGAACTTAAACAAATCCATGAACATAAAGAAAACATTGCATGTTAATAAACAAACTGAAATTTAAATTACATAACTGATAACTTATAACAGAAAGGAAATAAACAGAACTGAAACTATTCAACTTGATGAAAACAATCTATTATATTTGCTTGTAAATAAACTGAACGGTAAACTGGAAATAAAGTGACTGAAAGTATATTTCAAAGCAAACTATGCACGCAATCTAGTTATTTAATTATGGAAATAAAATGCATTACAAGAAGAAAATGAAATAATAAAACTTAACTAGAAACAAAACTAACTACAACAGAAAAGATAAAAGAAATAAACAAGAAAAAAGAAAAGAAACCTTTGGTTGATGAGGGGCCCTCTCAACAATCAGGGGTGGTGCCTGGCTAAATTCTACTCAAACACAATTGTAAACATCAAAGCATACAGCTCTTTATTCAAACGTTGGAACATAAATACAATGTTCTTCTCCAAAAAATGACTGTCTAACAAATAAAATGATCAAATCCCTAACTCTGCATAAAGAAGTGTTTATATACAACATTTACAGGGATGAGCTAGATGACCCTTTAGTGGTCGACTGCTCTCTAAATTTAGTCGACTAGTAATGTGTTTAACTGATCGCAGGCCAACGCATAGGATCTTCCCTTCTTTAGTGTGAGTCTGGTTCTCTTCATTGGACAGTGTACGCACAGGATCCTTCTCCATTGCAAACGGTCTCAGATGTGGTGCACGACTCCTTCCTTAGCATAGCAGGTAGACTAGTGGCAAGCAGAGGAGAGCACACGGGCGATTTTTCTAAAATGTAGGTTAATACATAAACCCAATGCGTGGTCTATTGGTGACGTGTCGACGAAGGAGGCTGCAAGCTGGCGGATCATCTAGAAGCAAGCTTCATTACCCAAATGCGTGGACAATAGGTCGTTTGTAGAACTGTTTCATGTTTTAATGCTTGAAACAAATTCTCAACAGTATGTGGCCTGGTTGGTGATCTAGACGAAAAGCTGAACAGTGAGATGGACTGTGAGTTGGATATGTTGGGCGCAGATCTAGGATGAATGAAATGTCTGTTTGCTGGTGCACTTCAGGACTAAATTCTGCAATAACATGTTTTAACACCTGGCAACCCACCAATGAGTTTCGTAGAATGAGCTGGATGACGAGCTGGGCGTCGAGCTGGACGTGTTCTGCACATGGCAAGTTGAATGTGTACTTTTTGTTAATTTGTCCCAAAAATATTATATAACTTGTAAACAAATATACAAATCAATTAATATATCAAATGTGATTTAATAATGTCAATTTTAAATAATAAAATCATAAAATGATAATAATAAATGGATTTTATATTAACCTTAAATTGCTAAATGATGATCTACGTGACATAAAATATGCAAAAAGATAATAAAACATATGTTTAAATGAGTAATTTAATTGTCAAAAATGATAGCAAATCTAGGATCAACACACTCCCTATCCAACTGAAGTTCCCTAGCATATTAATCATCACTTCCAATGAAAACCAAAAAAATGTTGACATCCACATTAGCAATTGTGTCTCCATAACTATCTTAGTGGGACTGCTGATTTCACTAGGTGCTACGTTATCAAGTGTATTGGGTTCTACATTTTTCTCCAGTGATAACTCCCGACTGAATGATGACAAGAACAACCAATTGACCTTTATGGTGTGCTTGCATGTATTTCCATGAATAGGCCAAGGGTAGTTACACCCTGTAAAATTCGTAAGATACTAGATGACAAGGTATTTCTTGTCGCGATTGGTTTGACTTCTCACCCAATAAACATGATATTTTCTCTAATGAGGCCAACAATCACTATCGAGAATTCATTTTTCTTTCTCTACCAAGGATTTAA
This sequence comes from Pseudotsuga menziesii, assembly GCA_001517045.1. Taxonomy (NCBI): domain Eukaryota; kingdom Viridiplantae; phylum Streptophyta; class Pinopsida; order Pinales; family Pinaceae; genus Pseudotsuga; species Pseudotsuga menziesii. The sequence goes on from LPNX011232026.1 coordinate 152,250, forward strand.
ACTCCTTCTCCTTCTTGTAACTATTCAAATATCGAGCTTCTTTCAAAATATCCCTAAATCAGTAATATGGTTCAACGTTTTTCAAGAGTTGTACATATCAACAAATCCATTCTACAACCACATTTTTTTCGTCGATTTGGTAGAAATTTAGACTTCAAGAAACAATGGTATGACTCGATGGAATTATTTGTCTCTTGGTTGGCATGGGGGAAATCTTGATATCCTTTGACCCACATCCCTAATAGAAATAACGAAGTTAGTGCAAGGAAAATATTTACAGAGAACAAAACCCAACTAAAACACTATCGTATGTGAACTTACATAGTTTATGAACTGCAACCCAATTGGAGTGAAAATACTTCAAGAACTTTTCCTCCATTAAAAATTCCATGAAAAATATATCCATGTGCTCGATGACAGATTCAACATTCAAATAATTGTTCATGATTTTAATTAACCTATCCAACATATCATTTTCCCGCTATGGAATAGAGGACAAATTGTAGATATTTTTTCTCATGCCCTCAATATATTCCAAACACGTAGTATCACTCGAAATCAGGTTACTCTCCTATCAAATTTAATGTGTTTACATGACATGTTCTTACACTAAACCAAGTCACATAATGGCGAAATTAAAGTTGCCTCAAAGCACCAATTTTAGCCAACACATCGTTGACCATGAACACGTTGACTTTCCAATCGAGGTGGAGTTGGTAACACCTGCTCATTATATCCTCTAACCATGTGGCATTATCGGCTGATGTATTTCGTGATGCAATAACCTAGGAAGTTGGCACCCCATTTTCTTGGCCACCAGGTGCCACAAGTGTGTACAATTGATACTAAAATATTATATAAAATAAGGAGTTAACCCTAGGCTACCAATCATAGCAAATCAAAACTCAATCAATTGTTTCAAAATAATCATTCCAAATTAACATTACTCCATATTTATTGGCGCTGAATGTAGAATCCATTCCTATTAGACTATCATGGGATAGTTTTTCCATTGTCTCCAACGTCCATTTTGTTTGGATTCCAATCATAAATGGGACATTTGGAACATTGGGATTCTATAAAAAGAAAAAAAATATCCAGTTGTATCTAGAACCTAAGGTTGAAACTTGTTTCATCTTTCTTATGCAGCTGATAATTTCCCTTCCTCATGCGAACATAGATGTTTGCAACATATTTCTTGGTCAATAAGAAATATCTACTACATTGTTCGACATCTATGTCCACATGTCGCTCAATGTGAATTTGACATACAACATCAATTGGAACTCCCATATAAAACAACTTTCCACGTAACTGGCAATGTTCCTTCAAAGATTGGGACAATACATGGCCCTAGCGTCGCCAGATTTGTCATGTTGACCATGAAAAGGCCATCCATACTCATCTTCATGATTATATGTGTTGTATTTCAATATTGCTATATGGGGACTCTGATTCAAAACCTTTACAATAAAATGACATTGACATCCCCTCTTTTTCGCAAATGACCCTCTGCATTTATATGCATCATATCCTATTTTGTCCTACAGTGCATATGAACATGAGTAACTGCAATAGAGAGTACAACACCCAAATACATACAAAAAAATCATATATCTACATTCATGAGTAACATCCAAACAAGGTATACCAAAATACTCACAACTCATAATGTATGGGAGAAATACCTATTGCTCCTGGGGGTTTTATTATTGTGCACAGGAAAGTGTAGGGAGAATCAAAGTTTATTTCCTCCCCTTTAATAAAGTAAGGGACTCCATGTGATGGGATCAATGTAGCACAATCAAACATAGGGATGTATTTTTGAAATAGTTCACTCCAACATAAATTTTGCCCAAAAAGGTCATGGCTATTGGATCTTAGACCTTAAGTTCCATTATCATCTTCCATTTTTTTGTCTCTCCATTCTATATGGATACCTATAAACAATGTGTCCTATACCCTCAAGGATCTTGTAGCAACAATAGTCAAACTTTGCCTATAATGGTATTTGATGTCTTCTATTGAAAGCTTCAATCTTCACTCAATTTAGAGGTCACATACAGAAGTTACGGTAGTCAATGATGATTCCATATTGATAATTGAACATAGTCTCAACAATTTCACTATTAATCATTGAATTTATCACAAGAATATAACATAGTTTATGTCACAAATATATATCAATATCTTGTAACAAGAATCACTTCATCATTCTCTCCTCTAAACACACACTCTAGGGAAGAGCTCCAGGCACTATTTTATGGCACTCATATTGACATAATCATCATGCTATATTGGAGTTTCATATTTTTGTAAGCACACATAGTCACATTTCAACTTATAGATCAAACATTTAATGATAGTTTTGATATGGATCCTATTGGGGTCATGACTCTTTAATAAAAACTATTAATTCTATGGGTTTGTTCATACCCTTGACCACTAAAACTTGTGAGTATTTTTTTATAAATTTCACCATGATATGTCTTAATTACATTGATCTACACAAAGGTATTCCTAGAAAGTTTGGGTTAGCAAGTGTATATCAAATTTGGACTTGAAATTGGAATTACAAAACATTTTATTCCTTTGCAAAGTTTGCTCTAACCATTGTCATATGGTTACCCACTACCCAAAGAAAAATTCATGTCCACCCAAAAGGAAAACATAGGAATCATATTAATGGAAAGGCCCAAAAATGGACAAGCATTAGGTAGAGCTAAATCGATAAGGTTTACTATGGACAATGTGCACCCACCCTCAATGATGAGAGGATGAAGGACTATGAATAGTGTGCAACCATGTAACTTAAGTACAACTACAAATAAATCATGGTAGAGTAATTAAATTTTAACTATGGTTATCAAATTTGGTGTACCTGATTCCTCATCAACATGTACAAAAGGTACTTACTTGAACTTTGCATTACCTCAAGTGATAGATGAAAATAAAAGGTTGAAACTAAACTAAACTAGTACTTGAATTCTTTAATCATATGGAATATAAATAAGAAAACTAGATAAAAAGACAATATCTATCACATGTAAAGAATATATTTTATATCATGGCACTAACTCTCAAGTTAAATGATAGTACCTTGGTGTAAGTTGCAGAAGGAAACTGACATCTACAATTGAACCAAGGGACGGTTCTTTTAGTTTTTTTTGTGCCCAAGTTTCCAACCAGATGATTGTGTTGATTTCTTCCAAATGGTCAAAGGGGAACATAGTATAATGGTTATTTTTGTTAGTTTCAATCAGAATTCTGACAACATAACCTTAGTGTCTGTATGGATATAGAATGGTGAAATTATAGGTTTTATTTACAATAAATTTTGTGGACAATGATAAGATCTATCTCCAATGTGAATAATCTTCCTTTGATTGATGGTTTAGTGGGGAAGTTAGGTTTTGGATACCAAATAAACACCTATTTCAGCTATAATGGTTTGGGTTTATCCTCTTTCAACCACTACATCATTTTGGAAATTGCAGAACAATTATGACTAACTAAACTATGGTTTTGGGACCTCATCTTGGTTTTGGAGGATTTTAGCGAGACATGTCATCGACTCATCATATAATTTTAGGCAAAATTTGCAATATGTAAATTTTGGTTGGACTTTCAATTTTATTCAACTTTTGTGCCACATGGTTTGATTAGAAGATCTCTGATCATCCTCCCATGAGCACCAAATTCAATCCAATTTCAAAATGTATCACTATAATTGGTCATGATGAAGTAATATTTGATTTTTTATCAAATCTGGATTGATGCACACTGGTAGTTTCAATTGCATGCCACTCCATAGTTACGTATTACAGGGGATAAGAGGGTAATTACTATACTTCATAGCTCAATTCATGCATATTTTGAGTAAAATTTGAAACTAATTGAGGAGTTCCTCTTGAAAGGAGCTTTGTCAATAGTTATGTATGCTTGAATCTTTGAAAAATAGTAAAAAACATTTGTGTATATTGCCATAATCATCACATATAGAATATTTTTCAAATGCATACCCTACTATGGATGGATTTGTCCCTTTCATTGGTAAAAAAAATAACATATAGTTTTTCGGTACGTTTAGCGTGTTTTGTATGTGAAATGTGTTCTATATTTTTTAGAACATAAATGAACAATCCATTTTTTTATATGTATAGTGAAACAAACACATTCAAAAACATTGGTGTATAATTCCATAACTTTATGGATAAAATATTTTCTTAATTCCTACCCTGATCTAGATAGATTTGTACCTTTCACTGGAAACATAAATTTGCATATTATTTTCCACTTCTTTGGGATCACAAAAAACAATTGAAATTTAATAAACTGCATGTTCATAAGTGGGAAACATACCCAATTAAATTGGAATCCAATAAACAATAGGCATAGAGAAAGTGTGCAACCATTCACAATAAAAAACATACTATTTTCAGGTAGAAACTTAATGAAAACAACAGACTATTTCATCTTATATTCCTCGTATGTTTTCTTTGGTGCTCATTAATGCTTCGATCCCATCAAATCCCTATTTGAACGAATTCTCCGCAAATGGAATGAACTAGCTATGCATCTTGAATCTTGATGGGCACTTTGAATCCCTTTGGGCGGCATAATTGGGAGCAGAAGAATCCCAATTACCCTGGGTTGGTGGATGCATTTAATATCATGGCTTTTGTGCATGGTTGTGGTGGATGGACTCGAGTCACCACTGTCGGAGTTGGAAAACGTTTCCGAGACCGGTTGTGAGAAGTAGTTTTCTAGCATCATAGTAATAGGGACGTTGTTTTTGGAGGAAGAAACTAGTCATCATCGTCAGAGCGTCGCCATTATCGGAGGTCCACACCAGGAACGCCACCTTGTGGTGCATTCTGTTGGGGAATTAGATTACTTTATTTTTTGTTTGAGGGTTGAAATGTATGTATAGATAGTCCCCTCAATTAAAAAAAAATTATATGTATATGTATAATAAGTTTTTTATCTTTCTAAAGTCATATTGATAAACATTATTTAATTAAATTGATTTTTTTGTGGGTTAACATGTGTGTCTAGATAGTGCCCTCAATAAAAGCAGATTATTTCTATACGTATAATAAGTTTTTTTATATCTATATCAAGTCATATTAATAAAAATTGTTTAATTAAATTGAAATTGAAAATACTTTAAGTATTTGAAAGTATAATTTGTCACAACTCATAGGTTAAATTAAGTGAATTTTATGAAAAGTTATTACTTCCTAGCTAAAGCGGCTCGAAGCTTGTGTAAATTTTGAGAATCCCTCTTGGGAAGAATTACTATAAATTTTGAAGGAATTTTTGAATAAATATAATATAGGAATACAATCTGAGGAAGACTATGTGTAAGGATGTCATTTAATCTAATGAACAATATGGTTATGGTTTCAATAAAATTCGAAACTATGATATTTATGGGGAAAAAAACCTTGAAACTCGCGTTGTCTTTGTTGAGAGGAAATTTTAGTTTAATTCCTTATATGTATAGGAATATTCAATAGAGACTTAAGGATCACTATATTGATTCCTCCATGTGACACAAGAGACTATAGATAACCATCTATAAAGGCCCTAAGGCATGTTGTTAAGGACAAAGGATCAACAGCTCTGGTGATAGAGGCTCAACAAATTGAAATCGGGTATTCATTACTATTGTAAAGTTTCCTTTATAAATTAACAAGGTTGTTATACTTCCCTCTTCCCTACTCCCAAATACTTATAATTTCTCATATGTTTAATGCAATTATTTGGAAGGAGGTTTGTTTTAATTGAAGTAATTTGAGATGTACTTCCTTGTATTTAATGTGCAAATGTGTTTGAGAATGGGTATTGTTTGACATGTGTGTATGTACGAAGACTTCATTGCAACGATAAGGAAAATTATTGGCATGTATTTTGACATATATTCCAGATCTCACGGCCATATTAATCTATCTTCTGCGAGATTATAGGGTCGTAGATATGCATTGGCATCTGCACATGATTAGGCTTTGAGGGATATTATAGATGGTTCTCATAAGAACATTCCAGGCTCTCTGTGAGGGAATAAGTTCTGTTATAGGGCTCCATAATGTTGGATTTGTCCTTCATCTGTCATGGTTTGTGGATGATTTCTAAAATATAGGCCATGTAGAGAATTATTAGTTGGGAAAACCCTAATTTTATCTTCCTCTAAGAAACTTTGCACTACGGTGAATCTCTTATTAATGATCTTAGAGATGTTTTCCCGGGATGGGATTTCGGTGGTCTTAATGCATCTAGCACATCGGGTAGGATTGTTACAGGATGGAATAAGGATATGTTTATTTTCCTTAACTCATGGGGAATGACTTTTATTTTAGGCACCTGTCTCTTCTCCAAGGAATTTGGTCATTGTTTCAATGTGGTTAATATCTATGGGCCTTAGTCAAATAGATTTGTATTTTTGGATCATTTTTTTAGCCACATCACATCCTCTCATGATAGACTGATTATTGGAGGTGACCTCAATTTTACTCTGGGGGAAAATGAAATATGGGGAGAACACACCCATAAAGACCCTCTCATTGATTATTTTTTAGAAGGTTGGAGTAAATTACATGTATGATATCATTTCAATCAAACTCCGCCCTACTTGGAGGAATATGAGAGTTGGATAGGGAGTGATAGATAAGAGTTTGGATTGTTTCCTTGTGTTTGATGATTTCATTCAACATGATTCCGGTATCAAACAATGGACTATATCTGATGGGGATTCAGTTCACCTACTAGACCTTGTTGAGGTCAAAATGGTTAGAGGATTCAAAATTATGTTTGCTGGTGAGGAACTGTTGGAAACCATATGATCCATCCTTACATGCTTTAGCAGCTATCCAATTCCTACATAATATTAAGAAGTTAAAGGTGGAAAATATGAGATGGACATGAGATAAAAGAAGAATTAGGAGTGAGGCCATGGTATCCATTGAAAAATACATACACCAGATGATTGCAGATCATCCTATAGGTTTTGACTCCAATGCCTTGAAGAAGGAATTCATTGAATTGGCATAAACAAGAAAGCATATTCTTGCAAAAAATGTAGAGTTGTGGCAACTTAAAAGATGTGCCATCTAGCTTCAAAAGGGGGAGGATAATTCCATTTTTTTCAACAATTCATTAATCATCGGAAGAATGTTAATTCGAAATGGAAATTTGAAAATGGGCATGGATAGGTTGTTTTTGGTTTTGAGAATCTTGCATCATTGGGTGTTTAACATTTTACTAGTATGTATAAAGAGGACAGTTAGGAATCAATATCTCAGATGATGCAGCTTATTGCTCTATATCTTTCATATGTTAATAATGAACATAATCTATCTCTTATGGAGCCTATCACTCTTGAGGAACCCAGTGGTGTTGTTAAATCTCTCTGAAATGATAAAATCACTGGCCCCGATGGATGGCCACCAGAATTATTCTCTACTTTTTTGGATTTATTTGAACAAGACGTCATGAAATTTATTGAAGACTTGAGATCTAATGGGTATATCCTAGCCTCCTTTAACTCTTCTTTTATTACTCTGATTCCTAAAAGTAATTATTTTGAGAACCTGGAAAACTATCGTCTGATTTCCCTTTATAATTATGTTTACAAGATTATTTCTGAGATCATTGCATTAAGAATTAAGTGTATTATATTAGAGGTTGTTTCACAAGAACAATTTCCTTCTTAGTTGGTCGTCAAATCCATGATGCAATTGGTACAACTCAAGAGGTCTTACACTCTATTAAGATGGACCGTCTCACTACAGTCATTTTAAGAGATAACCTATCAAAGGCATATGATAGAGTTAATTAGTTGTTTTTAAGACTTATTCTTCTCCAGACTAGATTCAACCTATATATGGTTAATTATATCATGTCATGTCTCTGCACTATGTCCTTTGACGTCCTTACAAATGGTTCAATTTCACCTTCTTTAGACCAGGCAAGGGATTGCGGGAAGGGTGTCCTCTAGAACCCCTTCTTTTCCTTCTAGTGGTGGAAGGCCTTGGTAGACTCATTTATCAAGCCAGCCCATCTGTTTTGTATAAAGGCATTCATTTATCTACTCACGTCTACATTTCACACCTATTTTTTGTATATGATACAATGATATTTTCAAATGGGTCTAGAGGAGATATCATCCTCATCTTAGGATTTATGGACTTCTTTACAATAGCTACAAGTATGTTTTTAAATGTCAATAAGTCATCCATTTTTATCATTAACATCGTCGAGGAGGAGTGTGCTTGGATATGTGATCAACTGGATTTCCCTTTAGTGGATATTGAAGATGGTTTGGTTTACATGGGTTTTACTCTAAAATCAAGTGCCTATTTAAAGTGGTTTTGGGCATGGCTACTTGCAAAAATTGAGAAAAAACTGAACCTATGGTGCAATAGGTGGCTTAGTAGAGTTGGTAGGCTTATACTAGTAAAGTTTGTTCTAGAGGAAATTTCGGTCTATTGGGTCTCATTGGAATATGTCCCACATGGCATTATTGAGTAGAATAGGAAATTATGTTTTAATTTCATATGGAAGAGTTCAATAGAAGGGGATTATTTTCAGTGGGTTGCTTGGAAATCTATTACATGGAAAAAAGTCATGGGAGTTTTGGGAATGAAATACCTCCATGTTTTCTCCAATTCCTTGGCATCTAAAGGAGCATGGTGCATACTTAAAGGTGAGGGATTATGGGCACAAGTTGTCATCAACAAATATATCTCTCATATGTTTGTGGAATAATGGTTTCATGTTAGTTTTAAGCATTAGAATAATGTATTCATCATATAGAATTCTATGCTACCAACTTTTAATCTCATTGATGACTGGTTGTAATGGTGCATTGGGAATGGAAAAAGGATTCAAATTGGTCAAGATCCTTGGATTGGATGTATGGGGAATTATATACTTCCCCCTATTCTAGTGAAGGATTTGTAGGAAAAAGGATTTCATTTCATTTATAAAAAACAAGATCATATAAATACTTCTCTTTTCACTCAAGCTTAGATTTCAATGGACTCATTGGGTATTGAAAGCAAGGAACATAGACTTGTGTAGGATGAATATATTTAAGCACCAATGAAGTCAAACATTTGTCTCTATGATCAAATGGACTCCCTCCTTTGGTAAAAAAAATTGGATGACAGGTCATACTCACTAAATATTGGATATTTTTAATGAAAATATAACCTAATCCTCCACAGAAAATACGGTGGCATTCTGCAATATGGATGATTAAATGTGCACTAAAATGCAAACTTTTTATGTGGCTGGTTTTTTACAAATCATATATCGGTTTGGGATTTTTTGATGACTAAGATTTGGGAAGGCCTTGGTAGATGTTCCCTCTACCATGAATACAACTAATCCATAGAACATCTTTTTATGTCATTTAGATTCTCTAAACAATCATGGGATCATATATTCCATATGAATAGCATTCAATTTAATTGGTCGGGGAATAATGTGATGGAATCTCTCTCAACATGGTTTCATGATCCTCAATGTATGTCATTTAAAGCATTACCTGTTATTATCATTTGGAATTTGTGGAAGGCTAGGAATCTACCTACTTTTGAAGACATGATGTTATACCCTCCCTCTCTCTCCCTCTCCCTCTCCCTCTCTCTCTCTCTCTCTCTCTCTCTCTCTCTCTCTCTCTCTCTCTCTCTCTCTCTCTCTCTCTTATAGTCTCCCTCTC
>LPNX011232026.1:164348-211655 GCA_001517045.1 Pseudotsuga menziesii
ACTTAAATTTCGATCGGAAGAGCTCGTTGGATGCGGAATTTGATTCCGCATCCAACGAGTACCCACACTGCATACTTTTGATGGACCCCGCTACCCCAAAAACAAGAAATACCTGAAAAACATGATGATGAGGTCATCATCACGTTTTTTCAGGTATTTCTTGTTTTTGGGGTAGCGGGGTCCATGAAAAGTATGTAATGTGGGTACTTGTTGGATGCGGAATCAAATTCCGCATCCAACGAGCTCTTCCAATCGAAATTTGAGTAAAAACACAATGAGATATGTCGAAAATACGAACAAAAAAAGTAGTTTTTTTTAATGACAAATATGTCAATTCAACCATTATGGTTGACTTATTTTATTGAAATTCTATTGGTTCTTGAATTCCAACTCACAAAAACTTATTTTGGCACGTTTTCTTATAAGGCCCATTTTAGACCCCAAATTTCCTCTAATGTCTCGCTCTTGCTCTCTCCCTCTCTCTCTCCCTCTCTCGCGCTCTCTCTCTCTCTCTCGCTCTTGCTCTCTCGCTCTCTCTCTCTCTCTCTCTCTCTCTCTCTCTCTCCCTCTCGCTCTCGCTCTCTCTCTCTCTCTCTCTCTCTCTCTCTCTCTCTCCTTGGAAGATAGAGTTTGTGACTAGTCTAAAAACTAGTCTAAAATAGGTGTTCTAGGGAAAAAGGGCATGCAAGATCCAAATTGACTAATACCTATTGCATTAGAAAGAAGACATACCACTATATCTATGGCAAGGTTTTTTTATTCATAAATGAGATATTGGACACGTGGCATACCATAAAAGTTATCCCTTCTGAAAGGATAAAAAATAAGAAGTGTTGAGAGATTTGCAATAAATTTTTACTACCACTTTATAATTAGGTCAGACCTGAAACATTTGAAAGAGGAAACCTCAGGATACAATAGGCCAAACTTTTATACCTAGAGTAATTGAAATTTTAAATTTACATCAATTCCAAGTCGACTAGAAAACAATCTTTAAATCAGGGTTTAATAAAGGTATGCCATTTTATGTTTGAGTAACTTTGAGTAGAAGAATATGTTTGAGGTGAAACATAGGTGTGATTTATATTAATATTTGTTAAAAATTACACCCAAAAGGAGTGGAAAAAATCAAATTCCAAGCAAATAACTCGAGGACTCATCTGACACATATGAAGAAAATGAATAATTATGACACGACTTGAGTGAAAAGTTTGATGGGGAGTAACATCTACTCAATTGTTAAACCAAAATAGTGATATAGAGAAAGAATTGAAAAATATGGCAAGTAAAGAGGATCTCAAGGGGATGGCTAGCAAAGGGGTTATAGTAAAGATGGACAATGATATGGCTAGTAAAGAAGATATTCAATAATTGAAGGAACTAATTAAGGATATAAAACATAGATTTTTTCCTCATTTATTTTCACATTAAGAGGTCAAGGAGGAAAAATGGGACTTATTCCAGTCATGTATTGAGAAAGTTCAAAAATAGTTGGAGAATCGGAAGTTTGAGTCCCCAAAATTTGATGATTCACTACATCATCATGGGCTTAACTCGGGTCCATTAAATACCTACTTTATTGCCAAGATTTACATGAGAAATTTTGATGGAAAGGATCCAATCACATGAATATTCCAAATCGAGCAATTCTTTTATCTACACCAGGAGCTAACTTTGCAAAAGGTAACTATTCCATCCTTATATTTAGATCTTGGTCAATTTGTATGGTATCGATGGCTTTGTGACCATAAAAATGACTCTATTATCTCTTGGTCTGTATTCATCGAAGAATTGATTGAAAATTATGGGGATATTAACAACAACACCTTCTTTATCCAGTTGATAAATATCAAAAAAATAAAGGTCTAGTTACAAAACACATCAAATATTTTCAGAAGTTAAGTCTTAGAGTGACGAATATTTCAAAAAAAAATTTGTTGGATCTCTTTATTGGAACCTTAAAGGATAACATTCAACATGAGGTGCATCTCTTTGAACCACCATCCCTAGAGAAGGCTTCCATAATGGAAAGGAAGGTTGAAAGTAAAAATATGGCAAGGACTACTAGATATACCACCTTCAACACATACATAGAGAATAATGTTCCTTCTTCTAACCCACCTCCAAGGTTGACACCTCAAAAGCTATATGAAAGAAGAACAAAAGGAATATTCTTTAATTGTGGCAAAAATTATACTAAGGGACATAAGTGTGGTGAGAAGGAATTATTATACATAGATTTTGAAGATGAAGAACCAAAAGAACATGCACCATCTCAAGATGAATAAAGAGAAGAGACTACTTCTAAAGAAGTTAATCCCACCATGTCTTGTCATGCATTGGTTGGAATTAGAACACCTCAAACTCTCAAGATCAAAGGATATATCAAAAAGAAGAAGGTAATAATGTTGATTGATTTTGGTAGTACTCGTAATTTCATGCATTGTAAACGAGACAAAGTTATCAATTGGTTTGTATATATAGCACTAGAGTTTCAAGTAATAATTACAGATAGAGGAACTATAAATTCCTTAGGGAAATTCCATAATATCAATCGTACTATGAGGGAATATGCATTGAATAGTCCAATGATTTCTATCCCAATGGGTGGTGTTGATGTTGTCTTAGGGGTCCAATGGTTACAATCATTGGGAATAATGGCTTATAATTTTTAGAAAATTTTCATGAAATTTTCATGGGAAGGAAAATAATACGAGTTAAATGGTTTTGCAAGGAAACCGAGCAAGGTGATAAGATCTAAATTTATGACAAAATTGTTGAAAAATGGACATCAAAGTGTAGTTGCACAATTATCCTCATTAGATGTTCAACCATTGAAGTATCCTATTTCCCCATATCTCCAAAGGGTCATTAATAAGAATGCCAAGGTATTTGAAGATATTCCAAAATTTCTTACACATATTTGAAATGTTGATCATGCTATTCACTTAATTCCAAGAAGTATTCAACCTAACATCAGACCTTATAGATACCCCTATGGCCAGAAGAATGAAATTGAGTGTATGGTTGCATAAATTTTAGAGGATGGAATAATTAGGCCTACAAAAAGTTCTTACTTTGCAAAATGGTAATGGTACCCAATCTAGATGGATCATGGCATATGTGTCCTAATTATATAGATCTTAAAAATATCACCATTAAATAGAATGTTCCCATTTTTGTCATTGATGAATTGTTAGATGAATTACATGGAGCAGTTTTCTTCACAAAGTTGGATCTCTATTCCGGGTATCATCATATTTGAATGAATGATGAAGACATCCCAAAAAAAAGATTTAGATCTCATGAAGGTCATTATTAATTTCTTTTCATGCCATTTGGTCTCACAAATGCGCCTTCCATATTTCAAGGTTTGAAGAATTCCATTTTCAAGCTTTTCCCTGGAAAATTTATGTTAGTATTCTTTGATGATATAATAATCTGTATCAAGTCTTGGGAAGAACATGCTCAACATGTTGATAGGGCAGTACAACTACTTAAGAGCAACAACTATACACAAAACCTTCAAAATGTTTATTTTGGGTAAAGAAGGTAGAGTATTTGGGTCATATTGTATCTCATGAAGGTTTCAAGGTAGACCCTGGAAAACTTAAAGCCATGATGGACTGGATGATCCCAAAAACTAAAGAATATTTGAGGATTCTTATTTCTAACAAGGTACTACCACAAGTTTTTTTGGAACTATGGAAGAAAATTATATCCTCTAACAACATCATTGAATAAAGATGCATTTTCTTGGGCTCCAAAGGAAAATGAAGCTTTTCAACAACTCAAAGAGGAAATGTGCAAAGCTCCCATTTTGGCCACACCACACTTCATAAAAACCTTTACTATTGAATGTGATGCTTCAGGAAATGACATTGATGTTGTACTAATGAAAGAAGGACACCTGCTTGTTTTCATAAGTTATTCAATAAAGGAGAATAACTTACAAGAGCCCATTTATGAGAAGGAAATGTTTGCAATACTACATGCCCTGAATCAATGGTGTCCCTACCTCATAAGAAGACATTTCAAGGTTAAAACTGATCATGATAGACTTAAATATTTTTTGTAATAAAGGTTATCTTTAGAAGAGTAGCAAAAAAGGGTGACAAATATGTTGGGCTATAACTTTGAAATCATCTAAAAAAAGGGGAGAAATTTTTTTTGGTATATGCACTCTCTAGGAAATATGAGGATGTTGACACATTTCTCTATGCTATCTTGATCATCCAATCAGATTGGATAACCAAAGCAAGGTATGAATGGAATAATGGCGAAGAAATATGTGAATTCATTCAAACGATGTAGTAGGATTCTAGTGCCTCTAATACATTTCAATGGAAATATGACTTGATATGATACAAGGATCATGTATATATTTGTAAGAGTTACAAAATAAAGAAAAAGTTACTTTTAAAATTCCAATCCTCACCTATAGAAGGACACTTAGGTTTGTTAAAAGTCTACCACATGTTCAAGAAATATGTGTTTTGGAATGGTCTTAAAACTGATGTTTGAAAATTATGATAGAATGTTTGGTTTTCCAACAAAATAAATGGAAACAATTAAGAGCCCATGTATTCTACAACCACTTTGTATTCCAATCCAACGATTGATAGAGGTCTCATTGGACTTTATCACAAGTTTAAAAAATTATAAATGAATGTGTGTCATCATGGTGGTTGTTAATAGACTTACTAAATATACACACATTTGTGCAATATCTCACCCCTTCAAAACTAGCACAGTCGCCATTGATTTTATGGAGACAGTCCAAAAACTACATGGTACTCCAATTATTATAGTAAGTGACATGGATCCCATTTTCACTTGCGATTTTTGGACCAAGTTATTTCCTTGTTTTGGTGCTTGGATGTCTCATAACTCATCTTATAATCCTCAAACTGATGGACAAACAGAGATAGTGAACAAATATTTGGAAGGATATCTTTGATTTTTTGTAGCTAATAAACAAACACAATTGGTCAAGTGGTCACCCTGGGAATAATGGTGGTATAATACTTCCTTCCATACATCAACAAAAATGAACCCATTTATGGCACTTTATGGCTATCATCCACCATCCATCATATCTTCCCTAAAAGACTATATAAGGCTCAAGTAGTGGAAGACCACATGGAGCATCAACAACAAGTTCTTCAACTCTTAAAGGACAACTTGAATTTGGCACAAAATTGAAAGAAACAACAAGTAGATCAACACCGCAGTGAATGAAGCTTTGATGTGGGGATTGGTTGTTTTAATACTATAACCATACAAACAAATGTATATGAAGAAAACCAATAAGGATAATAAATTATCAACTAAATATTATGGTCCCTACATGGTGCTACAAAATAATGGTAGTATGGCCTACAAATTATAACTTCCTGCATCTTCACGAGTCCATCTAGTTTTCCATGTTTCATGTTTAAAGAAGGTAATTGGTGACAAGCTACCAGTTCAAATAATATTACCATAACTTGATGAGGAAGGAAATATAATCATGAAGAAATCACTAAAACAAGAATAAGACATCTCTAGAATGGAAGAACCTACCCGCAGAAGATTCAAAATCGGAAGATGAGTCCTTTATACAACAACGTCTAGAACTAGTTTAGCGTTGATGTCAACACTTTTTAAAGGGGAGTGACGTGTTAAGGCCTTAATGATGGCACATTACTCCCTATAGAGTAGTGAATTGCCCCCTATATTGTGGTGCATTACATATTATTGGTGTCAACTTAGGTCTATTAGTTGTTATTGTACACCTTTATATCATTTATATAGGAAGGATATATTCTCATTTTATTCATCATTGTATCTTGTCATGTATTATGTACTTAGTACGTTGTGTAAGGAGGTTTCCCCCTCAAAGAGGATTTCTATTCATCTATTTTATTGATTATTAAGGCATGAATTACAATCTTTTGTTCTATTTATGCTCTTTTTATGCTATTTATGGAACTTGGTTGCATAACACAAGGATTTTGGAGAAAGAAAAACAATAAGTTAAAAAATCATGCACACATTTTCCTTAAACCATGACACTCTCTAATTAGGCACAACAAAAGCTTAAACAATTTATGATTTTCCGATTATATGTGCTATAAACCACCATTCATTAATTGGCCAACTTCTTTTACTTAGGATTCATTACCTGCTAGTCATATACATTTATTATGTGTTATTTCTCAACACTTGTTCCCTACCATTGCTTATCATTTATTCTATACTACAACTCAACAACCATTACCTTCTTTGATATATAACTGCAATATGTATGCCACACCTTTCCCAACATTCTCCCACTTTCCATATGGATTTCAAGAGTATAAGGGAGAATGCCTCAAAATATGAGATAACTACCAGGGGAAATAAGACCCATAGACTCAAAACACCACTTGATATAAACTGTCTTCTCCCCTCCTATCCATTATTCTCTTTGAAAGCCATCATATTAGGATCTGCAGGATCTAAGGAATTTTACAAACCTTTAAAATTTAAAATTGTATAGCTCGTTAAGATTTACCCCACAAAACATAGATTAGGGGCTTAAGATTAATCATGGGAAGGGGAATTTTGGAAAAAGGGAATAAATAAGATGTTCTAAATGGTGGATCTCAATCCCACTAAACCAAATCAATGGCACATATCTCATCACAGTTAAATTTATTGGTTTTTACATTTTTAGGATTTTGCAAACTATGACCTTCTAGTATGAAATGGTCCTACATTACAATATGATCTGTCTTTGCATGAAAAGTAGGAATCTTAGCAAGGCAAATGGAACTATTACTATCACACTGAACTATATTTATAACTCTAACTTATCCCTACATCTGAACATAATTTTATATAATCCAAATGTGTTAGAGCAATAATATACCTTAGTACCTTGATCATACACCTAGGACACATTTCATTAGAGTCTATGCTATATTCCATGGTCCAAAATCAGGCTAATTGATCATTTACTGATAGTTGAGGCGCTCCAATTTGATTATTTTGACAAACGAGGCGCTCCAGGTTGATTATTATGACAAACTAACACCCTCATTGATTATAGTTATGTCTTGGTGTGCTCCCCCATCCCTAGATTCAAGGATATGTTTGACCTTAGGCCCTAGTGCATGTTTGTTATGGTTTTTGGCCTTCCTTTAGCATTTATTGCATCCTAGAGCCACTCCTACTCACCCATGTGCTCACCCACACCTAGAATTCCTTCATTTATGATCCATCATTCCTCACCCATGTTCTCGCTTGCATTCATGACTGTTTGGGATGGTTAGGAAGTTGATTGGTCCACCTAGGGGGGTTTGAGGGTCAAATCATGGTCTAATACTTGTATGCATCCAAATGGCCCATAGGGCCTCACAATTTATCCCTATTATAATATAAACATGTTCCAATCATATTTACATGTTGGATAGTCATAATAAACTTAGTTATTGACTACATTTGTGTATGTTATTTTCACTATTTATGTTGTTTTGTGCATACTTTGTGTGTGATATCGAATTATGAGAATCTCCTTGGTTCCTATATCCTAATGTGAATAAATTATCACATGCTGTTATGGAGAGAAACTTCCTATGGCTTGGGTTGTACCACAATAGACAGCTAGACACTAGAAATCAATCTTTCCCAATATGCAAGAGAAACCAAACATCTAACTCTGAGGGATATTGAAGCATACCTTGTTCCGGGCGGTTGAAGTAGATCCCCGTTGAGATTTTCCAATTCACACTTGCTTTAGAAATTCACTCTCAACAACAACAAACAACACAAGCATGCTATATAATAATATGTTATACCTACTCTAGCATATATATCAATAATGTATAAGCAATTAAACATGTCCATGGATACAATAATAATATTCAAATGCACATTAATTGTATAGGAAAAGATATTTCTATTAATAAAATAAGAGATTACAAAAGTGACAACCTCTATCATAAATTCTACGAACCGGAGAAACCGAGTCCTCCACCTCGGCCTCCACCACCTCAATCCTCCATCTCTCAATAGCAAGCTCACAAGACAAAGGAAATCTTGGGAAGAACACAAAGTGCTCCAAAGGGACAAAGGGATGCAAACTCAAGTATAAGCAAACTGAGGCAACAATGGACTATAGTTTCTTTGCTCTTCAATTCCTCCTCTTTAATGTATCCAAGGGGTTCCTTATATAGCACTCCAAAAGGGTAATGGAGGGTCGAATCTGAGCATTCTCAAGGTATTTGGAAGGCCAAGAGTCAAGTGGTTCGGACTCATGAGGAAAAATCCAAAACTATTTGGCTTTATGCACACATTTCGATGTATGCGGGTTTGAGGTCAAAAGTTGTGTGTACACGCGAGTATGAGGTTAAAAGTCATGTACAGCAATAAATAGGGGTTTTTAAGGGATGGTCTTGGAACATCAAAGGATAATACAAGTCCATGGCATCTAAAGAGTCTGCAGAGGGACAGGGAAGGCCATAAATATGTGATCAACCATGTGTGGTAAAATCAGTTGTAACACATGGTATCATATCTCTTTAGAGCTGCAAATCAAATCCAAAGTGGTTGAGTTGTTGTTTGAGGGATTTTCTAGATAGATTTGAGTGTTTGCATTGTAGGTACATTCAACAGTTTGTCACCCATTACGCAAGAAGAAATGAAGTAGACTCATGTATTGCTCACCCCATTCAACTATTTCGAATGGAAGGCCAAAATGGTGATCCAGATAAGGTCGAAAGGCCTGTATAGAGTCACCATGGAGACTGAAGTCAAACCCAACTCTACTGTGGAGAAATCAAAAGTTATTCAACAGGAATGATGAAGTGTTTGGAGTTCTTTGTCTAAGGATTTCGAGAGACTTACTCTTCCATGTAGACAGTCTATCAACTCCCAATGAAGTATGGATCAAGCTTGAGGAATTTTTTAGAAAGACTGATGAGATGAGAGGTCACCAACTTGAAAATGAGATACTATCATTGAATCCATCTCACTTTGAGACAATCCAAGACTTCTTCACCAAGTTCAAATCATTGGTGCTTCAGTTGAAAAAGTGTGGCATAGAAAACAA
Organism: Pseudotsuga menziesii; assembly: GCA_001517045.1. NCBI lineage: Eukaryota > Viridiplantae > Streptophyta > Pinopsida > Pinales > Pinaceae > Pseudotsuga > Pseudotsuga menziesii. The sequence goes on from LPNX011232026.1 coordinate 173,425, forward strand.
GGAGGAGGAGCTCATATTGTCCATACTTTTGAAGCTAGGGCCATAGTACTCAGTGTTTGTGTAGACATTCCACTCTAGCAATCTCATAGCTCGAAACTGGCGCATGCCTTCACTAGTTTTCTTCATGGATTCACTGACTCAAGAGAAATACAAGCTAGTGCAAATGGGAACCATAAAATCCAGTAAGGATCAAGCCCTTGCTGCAGGAGTTTTGAATTTAGACAAAGGCAAGAAGAAAGCCAAATATTAGAAGCAACAAGAGAAGAAGAAGAAGGAGAAACCCAAATCTTCAGATGGGGGTTCAAATCCTTCCAAGGACAAGGAAAAGAAGAAACAAGAGAAGAACAAATGCACTTATTGTCACAAGGGGTGGCATCTAGAGAGTACATGCATGAATAATACCATAGACATGATGGTGCGGCTTCTTGTGAAGGACAAGATCCCGCTCCCTGAGGGCACAAGAAAGAAGGATGGTGGTTCAAGCTTAGACAACAAGGATAGGTGCCATGCATTGGTTGTTGGTTATTCAAGATCTTATTCCTTCATCATAGATTCAGGAGATTCTAGGAACATGGCCTCCATGGAAGAATCCTTCTCAGACATGTTTTCTCACAGTGGTCCATCCATTCACCTGGGTGATGATTCAGAGATCCAAGCCAAAGGGATTGGCAGGATTGATCTTGAATATGGGTACTTCAACAATGTGTTGTTTGTTCCAGATCTAGAAATGAACCTACTCTCAGTGTGTCAAATGACAAACATTGGTGAATCCAAGAGAGTAAAATTTACTCCATATGTAGTGGAGATAGCAGAAATCTCTACAGTCAAGGTTGTGGCATTTAGTTTTGTTGATAATAATGTAAGAATGTACAAATTTTCTCATAGCCTCCCTTACTTCCAAAGGAATGTGCTCCTGTCACATGCCAATGAGATAAGCAAGTTGTGGCATGAGAGATATTGTCATCTCAACTATAGGTACCTCCAGGCATTAAGAAAATAAGGCATGGTGGAAGGCCTTCCTTATATCAAGTTCTCAAATGGCACATGCAAAGGATGTGTAGTGGGAAATCATGCATAGTGCAACTATGAGAAAGGGAAGGCAAGGAAAGTTTGTCCAAGTGATTGATTTGGTTCATTCATACCTCATAGGGCCTCTTCCCACACCCTCTTATGGGGGATTAAGGTATGTTTTGACTTTGATAGATGACTTCTCAAGGCATTGCTGGTTATATTTCCTCAAACTAAAATATGAAGTCTTTGAGACTCTCAAAGTTTGGAAAGGCCTGGTTGAGAATGCATGTGGGAATAAGATCAAGGTCCTCGGGACTGAAAATGGTGAGTATGTGATCAATATTTTGCATCATGTTTGTGAATAATGTGGCATCCAAATGCAGCATTTGGTACCCTACACACCACATCAAAATGGTGTTACAGAGTACAAGAACATGGCTCTCAAGGAGATGGAAACCTATATGTTGGAAGCAAAGGATTTGAATCCTAGGATATGGGATGAAGCCATAAACTATGCTGCATACATCCAAAATAGATCTCCTCATAAATATTTGGATGTAAAAACACCATATGAGACTTGGAGTGAGCACAAGCCAAGTGTTTCTCATTTCAGGGTATTTGGCTCAAAGGCTTGGGCTAGGATTCCTCCAGAGAAGAGAAAGGCCTTGCAACCTCAAATCAAGGAGTCCATCATGGTTGTATATGTTGAATATGCAAAGGGATACAAGATCTTTGATCCCTCATCTTAGAATACATTCATAGAAAGGAGTGTACAGTTCGAAGAGGAGCTCATGCAAGCGGCCAAACTAGCTCATGAGGAATGCTCACATCCTCCACTCCATGATGATGTAAGTGGTCATTCTTTTTATGAGTTTCCTGATTTTAAAGATATACATTTAGATCATGAATCACCCATTTGGCCAAAATGGCCTAAGAAAACCATTGAAGTAGTTGGGGATCTTATTGGTGATCCTCATGACTCTAGGAATACTAGATCTCAATTTCACAATGCTTTCTCTACATGTGAATTGAATCTTGATAAGAAATGCATGGATCTAATCCTCAAACATATCAGGAAGCATCACTTGACCCAATATGGAAACCATCCATGAAAGAAGAGTTCAACTCATTGAAAGACAATGAGACTTGGTAATTGGTTCCCTTGCCCTCCAAGAGGAAACTAGTGCAATGCAAGTGGGTCTATAGCAGGGTATTTTTTAAGGATTCTAATATTATACTTAAGTATAGTATTCTAGGTGATTGTTTTGGATTGAAAAAAACATGTTTATAGATAGGTAGACGAATATTAAATATGGAACACAAAATTAACATTGAAATGTGTAAATTTTGGTGAATATTTTGATCAATAAACATATTTTATGTAAATATAGGCAATATTAGACACTAAAAATGACCAAATAGTGACTTTATTTTTTGAAAAAAACCCAAAAAATAGCTAATTGGAAAAAAAAATTCCCTAAAAATTACCCTGGTCTATTGGACCAAAGTGGGTGTTGATGGTTCAGATATCAAGTACAAGTACAATTTATTTTCCAAAGTATTCTCTCAAGTCCAATTATTGGACTATACAGAGACATTTGCACCGGTTGCAAAGACGGACTCTATCAGGCTAGTTTTAGCCATTGTTGCATCTAAGCGTTGGGAGGTTCACCACATGGATGTGAAGAGAGCATTTCTTCATGGTGAACTTCAAGAGGAGATATATATGTAGAAACCTAAAGTTTTAATTGATGATCCTTCACTTGTATGCATGTTAAAGAAGTATCTCTATGGCCTCAATCAAGCCCCCAGGGCTTGGTATGCCAAGATGGACAATTTTCTGCTCTCGCTTGGATTTGAAAGATGTAAATATGATCCTAATGTGTATTTGCAGCATGTTGGAAAATTATTTCAGGTCATAGTGTTGTATGTTGATGATATTTTTATTACAAGTATATGCACTATATAAATTGGATCGATTAAGTCTTCTTTGCACAGTGAATTCTCCATGACTGACCTTGGATTATTGAGGCAATTTCTTGGATTAGAGATTGAAAAATATGAAGAAGGGATAAATTTCAGCAAACCAAATTATGTCACATACATGTTATTGAATTTTAAAATGGATGAATGTAAAGCATCCAAGTTCCCATTCCTTTCAAGAATAAAACTAGGTGAATTTGGTGCATCTCCATTGGCGGATAGCTTGTTATACAAACAACTAGTTGGGAGTCTACTGTATCTAACACACTCCCGAACTAATTTGTAATATGTTGTAGGTGTTGTTGATAGATATATGCAGCAGGCTCATGAGATCCATTGGAATGATTCCAAGAGGATCCTGCACTATGTGCAAGGAACCAGACACTTCAGGGTACACTATGATGATGGTTCTCGACTAGACCTAGTTGGATTTACTTATTCTGATTGGGATGGAGATCCCATTATCATAAAGTCCACTTCAGGTTATGTCTTCATTCTTGTACATGGTCCCATATCCCGGTCAATAAATAAACAACACACCATATCCCTATCTTCAGTTGAGGCTAAGTACAGAGGAACAGTGAATGCAACTACACAATGTGTGTGGTTGTGATGTATTCTTCGGGAACTTGGATTTGCATTTGATTCAACCACAGTAATTTGGTGTGATAATAAAATTGCAATCAATATTTCCACTGATACAATGCAAAGAAATAGGACCAAACACATTGAGATACACATGCACTACATCTGTATCTTGGTGCATGATCAAGTGATAACATTGCAGTATTGCCCATCTGTAGAGTAAACTGCTGACATTTTCACCAAGAGCTTCACAGAGAAGACATTCACCTATATGAGATCCCTTCTTGGAGTGGGTGAGACATGGTGATGGTTTATATTCACTTTCATTTTTTGGATCCATGTCCATTTTTTAGGGTAGGTTATGTTCCCATCCGGTTTTCATCCTTACCTTGTTTTGTATGGACAAATAAAATTTATGTTGTGTGAGGTGACTTGATCCTTAGTTTCCAAGGCCTCAATAATATTTTGGTATAAGTTGTGTTAAGTTAGGCTTAAGGAGGGATGTTAGAGAAATAATCCATCTTAGTACCCTGATCATACACCTAGGACACATTTCATTAGCTTCTGTGCTATATTCCATGGTCCATACTTAGGCTAATTGATCATTTACTGATAGTTGAGGAGCTCCACTTTGATCATTCTGACAGTTGAGGCACTCTAGGTTGATCATTCTGAAAACCCAGGTGCCCTTATTGATGATCAATCTTTCTTGGTGTGCTCCCCCATCCCTAGATTTAGTGATATGTTTGACCTTAGGTGCTAGTGCATGTTTTTAGTGGTTTTTGGACTTCCTTGATCATTTATTGCTTCCTAGAGCCACTCCCACTCACCCATGTGCTCACCCACACCTAGACTACCTTCATTTATGATCCATCATGCATCGCCCATGCTCACACTTGCATTTGTGACCGTTTGGGATGCTTATGAAGATGATTGGTCCACCTACGGGGGTTTGAGGGTCCAATCATGGTCTGACACATTTAAATGGCCTCCATGGACTCACAATTTATCCCTATTGTAATATAAACATGTTCCAGGAATATTTACATGTTGGACAACCATAATAAACTTAGTTATTGGCTACATATTCTATTTTCACTCTTTCTATTGTTTTGTGCATAATTTGTCTGTAATATCAAATTGTGAGAATCTCCTTGGCTCCTAGATCCTACTATAAATCAATTCTCACAAAATGGCCTCTTTATAGGCATGAGTAGCTTCCATATACTCTACCTATGCATTCAACAAAGAGACCATATCATGTTGCTTCCTTGTCAAATTCATTGTTCTATCAAACAAAGAAAAACACATATCCACTTGTAGATCTCCTTCTATCAACATCCCTTGTCTAATCAGAATCCACATAACCTTTTATGTCCATTGAGTGTGGGTCCCATGACACATTACTATAATGAAAAATGGAATGCTCAAAATCACCTCACAAATACTTGAATATCCTCTTCATTGTAGCCCAATATTCTTGTCCATAATTAACTATGAATAGACTCAAAATTCCCATTTTCTAGACAATGCATGATTTGGTACAAACCATGACATACATAAAACTACCAATTTCCCTAGCATAAGGAACAAAAACCATGTCTTCCATCTCCATGGACATTGTAGGACGCTATTCAACTAAAATCTTAGTTCCCACAAAAACTGGAACACTTAATGGCTTGGAATCTACCATGTGAAAATGCTTTAGTACATAGTTCATGTACTTACTCTAGCTCAACAAAATATTTTTGTTCACTCTATTTCTCATTATCTTGATTCCTAATATACATTTTGCAGCCCCCAAGTCTTTTATTGAAAGCTAAGACATCAAACCATGAATATTATTTTTACTTTTACGAAAAAAAATAACATATCATCAATATACAAAGTGATAACTAACCACCGTCTTATTTGTAATACACACAGTGATCTAATTTGGATCACAAAACTCCCAATCCCCACAAACAGTAATCAAACTTTTGATATCACATTCTAAGAAATTGTATGAGACCATATAAACACCTTTTTAATTTTATATCCAAAACCTCTTTACCTTTTTTCAACAAAAACCAATGACTTTTTAGTTTTGAAACAAGAAAGACTTAAGCACATTTTTAGAAAGTATGAAATTACACAGATTTAATGGTGTAACTATATTTCAATTTATTTTGTTGCTATTTTTTGCACAAATCTACCTAACTTGTGGGAGTAGCGTGTGGTATAAGAAATCAAGACTTAGGTGCATCTAAGTTGTCAAAATCACCTAGATATCGCACCCATATTCGAATAGACTAACCCTTAGCATGGATGGATTTTTTTAGTGTCTCCTCCCACCATCATTAAGTTTTGAACCTTGGGCCGCTTGACAAACAAAACCCCTCGAATACCAACTACGCTAGTGGGAATTGACAATTTTCAATTTATTTATTCAATTCACTGCATGTAAGTGGTTTCATATTTGGTTATTGTAAAACGCTTATGAAAAATTATAATTTTATAAAATAATTTAAAATAAAATAAAAACTCTAAATGTTATAAAAAAATATTAATAATGATTATTCACATTTTTAAATAAATTTATTACCTTTTACATCGTACTTTTTTCTTCCTGTAAATTAGTTCTTACCTTGTATATCTTCACAAAATTTACATATACGTATAGAGAAAGTCGACATTGATTTTCCCAAACAGAGAAATTGCTCAGGCCATGAGTAAAAAAAAAGACTATTAAAATCCCCTGAGGAGCACTTCCTAACCGTCTCTATTGGGATACATACATAAAAAACCAACAAAATCCAAAAATACTTCATACTCACAAAATTAAATGAAAAAACTACAAACACAAACTACTAGAACAACGCAGGAGAGATAAACAATGTCGTACTAGTGAAATGCGAAGGTGTTGTCTCTACCGAAACTATGCAAAAGACCCAATATCTAAGCATCGCCACTGCTCTGGGGGACCCTCACCCGCTTGGATAAGGTCTAAATATTTGTGCTTACCACTTCCTAAGGGAATCATAGTTGGATTGGAATCCTTTGCAATTTTTGTGACCTCTACTTTTTCTTCCTCCGCTTTGATATTTTCCCCACTTGTGGCAGGGTCCACCGTAGTATGAACATGCATATCCAACGTTGTCTATTATGGGGACAAATTGTCCACCTAAGGATCCAAGACCACTGTAAGGAGCTGAGAAGGGAGGTGTTTCAATAATTTTAGCTACCCTAGTGGTATTTGGGCTAAACCACCATAGAGCAATACCCAAAAGAAAAATGAAATATTCAAACAATAAGATAGTCAAACTCTTTGCAAGAAGAATTTTCTTGAAATACACAAAGAATATTTGGAATGCAACTTAATCATAATCCAAATAGTTGATGTAGGTCCCTAGGTTTTCGTTTCTCCAATCCTCTCTGTTAGCACTTATAATTTACCCTCGGTTGTGAAAGGATAATCCCAAGGTAACCACAAAACCAATCTTTAGGAAGAAAGTTGGCTTCTTTCTTTCCAAAGAGGGGTCTCTCAATAATTAAACTCACTAGCCAAAAATATTTGAAAAGAAATAAAATTTAATAGTAATTGTGATTGAAACTGGTGCTCATTGGGCATGGAGTCATATATGATAACAAACAATGACAGTTCTTTTGCAATGGAATTTTAAATAGAGGTAAGGTAGATACTCATTTACAGTCAAAAAGTCGATTGTCTGGTGATAAAGAAGAAAAAGAAACAATCCATTAATATGGGAATCTAACAAGGATGAATCCAATATTAACTTTAGTGAAAAATATTTGTGAATGCTTGAAAGCAAAGGATAAGAGCATATGATTATGAATTATAACCCAATATAGACTCATTCAAGCATGAAAAGGTGACAAAATGGAAAGATAAACATGAAATGCGTACGCATAAGGAGAGAATGTACAGACTGTAAAGTAAATAACACAAGAATCTCTGCAAAAACCTGCTTGGCTCTGAAATATTAAAAACTCTCTTATAATACTCATTTTTTCTCATGGGTTCCAACTTTCAATACATTGCAAAATGTTGCTAAAATACATCAAGAATCCCCTTGAGTTGATAGCTACTTCTATGCTAAAAATAGGAAAAATAACTACCTTATTACATTTGTCATTTGTTTCCTAACAAACTAACTACTCAACAATTTATTACAATTTTAAAAAAAAACTAGTCTTCAACATTCCTTGAGATTCCTTCATTGATGTAGCTTGTACTTTGTCCTTCCAAACTTCTCCATTGTCTTCCAATGATCCACAGTTGGTAGTTCCAGACTTTCCATTTGTTTAGCCAGTACTCGTAACTCTACGTGATCCACATATGAAATATCTGGCAACTGGGAACAAACTGCTCTGAAAGTATCTATTATTTCAAAATCTACTGCCAATTTGTCCACCACAATTTTTCCTAATAGTGACTAGTTCATATCCTCTAACTTATTATGATCCAATCAGCATTTCACCAGTAGAGCATGATATTCCACCTGAGAGAAGAGTCTACCACCTTCTTCCCAAAAGGAAGGAAAACCCTTTTGAAAGAGTGACACAAATGAACCTTTAAAAGCATTCACTTGATGCTGCATTATGTTAATTTTGGCATGCACAGTGTCTATATGTTGATGCTTTCCCACTATCTTCCTGGACCAGGTGATAACTATGATTCTATCTTTTATCCCCATGGTTCTCAAATCATCCTCTACTAAAGCATTCAGGAAATTAAGTGTGTTCTTGGTTGTATCTACAGACTTCTTTTGTTGCAGGGCAACTCTGCTTGGAAACATTTACAACCATTTCTTTGTCCAAAATGTAGTTCAAATATGGTCTGAGCTTAACAACCTCAACAATAATCATATCCCAAATGGATATTGCTCCCTGTATTGGAAATTTTCCAGGCAACTGCTTTGTCAGTTTATCATTTTTATCTAGTAGATATTTACATTTGTTTTCCAGTGCTTTCCTTTCTTCTTCTTTCTTCAAAGCTGCATCTTCTAGATTTTTATTTTGGTTTTTAGACCAACAATTTCCAAATCCTTTAATCTCACCTGGTACATATCCTACACAATAGATTATGTACTTGTCTATGCAATAGGTTGAATTACCTGTACCTCATCTTCTTTATGTTTATATTCTATCTCTTTTTTCCAAAACATATTGTTTTTCTTTTAAAACATTAATATTTTCAACCAAAAGAGCCTTCTCTTTTTCCCATTCTTTCTTTTCATCAGCAAGATTCAACAATTTTTCTTTGTTGTCACTCAACTCATTAGATATTAGATCTTTTTTGCTCTCCAATTTGGTCAATTCTGAACCTTGAATAAGTTGTGTAGCAGGGATCTTCAATTTCTTCTTCAACAACTGAATTGTGTTCTCCTTCTCTGCAATGATTGTTTGTGTAACTTCTCCCTTGTTTGATTTATTACCAATGACTAGAAAATCTCCTTCAAGTTTTTTTATTTGTTGTTGATATGCCTTATTTTCCACCTTTTCCTGCCTTAGCTTATTTGTGGTTGATTTTCAATCTTGTTCATTGTAGACTACAATTTAGATACTTTCAAAGTGGTTTTCAAGAAATTATTATAAATTGCATCCCCAGTCTTCTTGTGTAAGTGGATCATATCTGGTACTGGGATGTTTTCCAAGTTTAATCTCATTTAAACTACTTTATTCTTAGTGGCAACTGCTAAGTTCAAAGTGTTCTTAGCATGATCTGTGACAGTCACTAAAGAAATATCTTTACTGGAATTTTTCCTGACAACTAGATTCAACTTTAAATATTCATCTAAGGATGTCTCTCTATCATTATTATATTTATCATACAATTCAGCTCTAGATTTAAACTTGTCAGTGGATGTCTCAGGAACTTCAAAAAATTCATATTATTACATTTCAAAAGCTGGTCCCTTAAATTTTACTTGTTTTTTCCTACTTCCATCTTTGACAACTTCAACCAATTCTCCCTCAACTTCAATCTTATGCTTTTTTTATTGTCTCTGAACTTCCCTCTTCTTTTATTTCCATTGCATCTGAAAAAATTCCTTTTACCTGTCACCTCTAAACTAGCTGCAATGGGAGTGACTACCTCTATGGACTTCACTACTACCAATGGATTTTATAGTGAAGCTTCTACATTCTCCATTGGTGCTGGATAATACAACCATTTTTCTCTTTCATCCAACCCTTCAACCTCCTGGTGTTCAAAAGGTTTTATCTTATTCACTTGTCTTCTTGTTGAGATAACATGTAGTGGATCATAATTCACTGCAAAAGTTGTCTTAAAATCCATCCCCTTTAGAAAACTCTCCACTACAGGAACTGCATCTCTATTTTTTATAATAAAAGTTCCAATTAACCATGGAAACTTTATTTCTTAAGCTTTCTTGAAGCTGATGAAATGTTCATTTTCCACTATCAATTTGATTTGTTTGATCAGCTCCAAAGTAAATACTCTAGGAGTGAGAAAATATGGTAAAATATATGGCTCATGAATAAATCCATGCGCTCTGATAATGGTATGTTCTTCTAGTAGGAACCAGTCTCCTATTTTCTTGTCTGGGGAAAATTGCAAAGCTTCTTTCATCAGTGGTAGCACTCTAGGTAGTTTGTTCTGGAAGAAAACTTTGTAGACCTATGCCAATAATAAATTCATGTATTTGAAAAATTTGATACCAATTTCATCTCTAGGAACCATTTCTGGTAACTGTAAATTTTCCTCATTAAAGAATAAGAAAATTCTGATCAAGTAGGACTGAAATATGAAGTGTCTAGTGTTGTGGAAATTCACTGGCTGAGAGTGGATACTTTCAGCTAGGAATTCATCAAATTTAAGGAATATATGTGGAAGAGATTGGGACTCATATTGACTCATGCGGACTCTAAACAACATACTCATCAAAAACTCAGGAACATACATGTATGTGTCCAAACCTAAAAACTGACTCATAATTGAAACAATCATCCTTGTTTCATCATACAAGTTTACATCCAAGGGAAATGTTTGGTTATCAATAGATACATCTGACCTGAAACAATTTGAGAAGAACGGTTGTTTTTATTCAATGGTAGCATGTCTAAAAGACTAAATGAGGTTTTCTTCATTGAAATCTTCACGATTTCGGGTGAAGGTAAGAGGGATGGTAAGAGAGTCTCAGAAAATGACTACATTAACAAGACATATATTTTTAGACATGGATGAATCCATTATTACCCTCTCAAAAGAGGAATAATTCGATGCACACTAGTCAATGAAATCTGGAAAGTTAAGGGTTTGGTCTGGACAGAAATGGTAGAAATGAAACTGGAAGACGTTATGCAAATCAGTACCTTGGAATTTGAATGCATCCAACCTTGTTTTCAACTGGTGAATGTGGATGAAATATTAAATGGTATCAAATATCTCTCCATCCCTATCTTATAAGACTTCATCAATTTTCTAAAATTCCAGGGCTCGAGCCTCTACTTCTCCTCCACTATCCATATTTAAATACTAGTAAGTGGGAAAAAACACGCCCTACCTGCCAAATTGATGGTCGGATGGGAATCTGCCTGACATGGCTTTGTCCACGCATAATAGTTATTTATTCTCCCAACGCATAAAGACAAATAATCTTCAACCACGTTCCCTTTACCTTTTATAATATTCTCCATACGGGTTTTAAGATCAAAGGAGTAATTTTATTTTCCACTAGTATAATTCTCTATTAACTTTTATGCAAATCTCACAAGTGAATCCATCTCTATCCATAGATTTAATCTACCTTTCCTTTGAATGGACAATCTTGATCACCCACTAACCCTCACTTTTCCTTATTTCGTTGCCCGACCTATCACCTATCCTCCTTGCAATTCCCCACAATGGACCTTCTAATCACCATAGATCTATCAGATCTTTATTATCCATCATTGATTCCATCTCCTATGTAATATTCATATTTACTTCCTGTTGTTCACATGAAGTGGAAAACAGTGTGCAACTTCTATCAGCAGATCACTTGACACCCGTTGATCTCATCCACCTCAAATCTCGACCATTGATTGATATTTCCCTTTAACAATTATGCCAAACTCTAACCAAACATATGGCACACATGTTCTCCCAACAAATCCCATCTCCACCATCGATATTATCATTCATCAATATCCATCGCCAATTAATGCTAAGTTTTAAACATTCCGCCGATTCTCAATCTAACTTTATCCGTGTATCTTTCCATGATGGAATCCTCTTGCGTCGTAGATCGTTATATCTTCAAATCTCTGTCATAGATCTATATGGGCCATAATATTTTCTACTGATCATGAAAATTACTTTTTCCCCATAGCTTTCATCGGCGTATTTATCACCCACCTTATATTTCTTTTACCTTTTCCCTTGACCATAGATCTAGGTTGTTTTTTAAACTCCTCCGCCGATCATCAATTTCACTTCTACCTTGCATCTTTTGCGACTGTATTTCAAGTACTGGAATGAGGAAGGTGTCGTTTTATGTAATGTTTATGTGCAGGTGGAGTGACGAGAGTATGGATGACCGAAAAGGGAAGGGGAAGTGCTTGTTCAATCAAGAGAATGAGACAAGAAGGGGCTCGATATCTCATCAAAAGGATCTATGGGCAGCAAGGAGGTATGAGCTCGAAATCCCCAGTGAAATTCAACAGAGAGTCAACGATGTGGAAAATCATCTACGGGTTGAGTTTGATAAGGATATCCTTCAGCAAGAATGCCAGAAAGAGGAGGAGTGGATTCTGGACCCTGAGAACTTTGTAGGCAAGGCCAACATGTACGAGAAGACAATGGCCTTATTTTGTGTCATGAAAAACCTTATCGGGCGAGCAGCATGGGACAAGGAAGCAATGGATGAAGCGCCTAGTCGGATGGACCAATGGAGAGCTGAATTTACTACTGATATCAACCAGCTAAATATTAAGGTGGACATGCTCCTGAAGAGGCTCGGAGTGTTGGTTCTGCCAGCTCTGCCTAGGGTGACGACTCTGAAACCCACAAAGGAAGGACCTCTCTAGGCCATAATTCTGGACTTGCCTTATGTATTTCTTTGAAATAGTCAGTACGATGACTCTAAGGTATGTTGGGGATAAGCATTGGCATGCATAGATTTTTAGATTGGATGTTAAATTGGCTTTCAGTAGTCTGTAGTAACCACCCTACAGTACGATCAGAAGGTTTTGTTGAAGTCATCAAGATAAGCAGTATTGTAAGTCTTTTTTTCAGAAACATTATGCATCTTATTCCTATGGAGAATGCTATTGTAAGGGTTATTAGGGTGACTTTCTGTCAGGTTTATGTCGGAAGGGTTGCGTAGAGGCTACGTTTTCTGCCTAGTCTGATGAATTCGGATTGCAAATCTTTTTTCTGTTGATAATATATTGAACAAATTCTCACTTACCAAAAAAATGTGTTTGGGAAAAGGCGAGATAAATGCAATTCCCATGCACTTCCTCGACACGTTTTTCAAAATCTTATCCTATCATGCAGAAATTACACTGCATGTTACAAAGAAAAACCCTAGTTTAGAAAATCGTCAAAATTGACAATGTTCGGTCCATAAAACCACTAAACATGGGTGTTTCTACTGGTAATTATTTTTCACGAATCCAACATAATGGATTATTTGTCCATCAGAACCCTGTCTTTTGAGTTATGGTGAGTTTCATCTCGTTTACCAAAGTCATTCAGGGCCACCAAGAAAATTTCAACCAAGAGCATAAAAAGAATACTAAACAACAAAATTGAGTTCTCTTTCCTCCTGTAGGAGTTTTTTGGAAACGGAGATATGACTGCAATGTCCATGCACTCGTTGGGCACATTTTCCAAAATCTTATCCTATCATACATAAATTGCACTACATGTCACTTAGAAAACCCATAGTTTAGAAAACCATCAAAATATACAACTTTTAGTCCATGAAGCCACCAAATAGGGGTGTCCCTAGCGGTACTTGAATGTCACAAATCCAACGAAATTGATGGTTTTTCCATCAGAGCCATGATTTTTGAGTTATGGTTATTTTTATCCTTTCTCCCAAGGCCATTCAAGGTCACCAGGTAATTTTCAATCGAGGGCATAAAACCCAAACCGAGCAATGGAATTGCTTTATGTTGCCTCCTATAGGTGTGTTTGGGAAAGCGCAAGATGACTATGATTCCCATGCACTCGCTCGAAACATTTTTCAAAATCTTATCCTATCATGCAAAAATTGCACTACACATCACTTACTAAAACACTAATTTAGATAACTGTCAAAATAGACAATGTTCGATACATGAAACCACCAAACAAGGGTGTATATAGAGGCAATAGGATGCCATGAATCTAATGGAATCGAATGTTTGTCCATAAGAACCTTTTCAAGTTATGGAAAGTTTTGTCTCGCTTCCCAAATTCATTCAGGGACACTAGGAGAATTTCAACCAAGAGCATAGAAACCAAACCAAGAAATGGAATTGAATTTCATTGCCTCTTGCATGTGTGTTTGGGTAAGGGAAATATAACCTTGATACCCACACACTCATTGGGAACATTTTTTAAAATATTAGCCTATATTTCAAAAATTGCATTGCATGTCACTTAGAAAAACCCTAGTTTAGAAAATATTCAAAATAGACAACTATCGGTCAATGAAGCCACCAGAAACAGGTGTTCCTAGTGATACTTGGATGTCATGAATCAAACGGAACTAACGGTTTTTCCATCAAATCCATGGCTTTCGAGTTATCACAAGTTTCATCTTTCTTCCCAAGGCCATTAAGGGAGACTAAGGAAATTTCAAACGAGGGCCTAAAAAACAAACCTAGCAACGGAATTGAGTTTCATTACCTCTTGCATGTGTGTTTGGGAAATAGAGATATGAATGTGATTCCCACACACTCACTGAGCACATTTTTTAAAATCTTAGCCTATCCTGCAGAAATTGCACTACACATCACTAAGAAAAACTCTAGTTTATATAACCATCAAAATAGACAATGTTCGTTCCATGAATCCACCAAACATGGGTGTTTCTAGATGTAATTGGATGTTGCAAATACAAAAAAACTTATTGTTTATCCATCGAGGCCTCATTTTCCAAGTTATGGCGAGTTTCATCTCGCTTACCAAATCCATATAGGGACACAAGACAAATTTCAATCGAGAGCATAAAAACTAAATCGAGCAACCAAATTGAGTTATGTTGCCTCCTATATGTGTGTTTGTGCAAGGGCGAGATGATTGTGATTCCCACACACTCATTGGGCACATTTTTAAAAATTTTAGCCTATCGCACATAAATTACACTACACGTCACTTAGCAAAACCCTAGTTTAGAAAACCCTCAAAGGAGAAAACTTTCGGTCCATGAATCCATCAAAAAGGGGTCTCCCTAGTGGTACTTGAAAATCACGAATCCAACAACATTGACAATTTTTCCATCGAAGCCACAGTTTTCAAGTTATTTCAAGTTTAATCTCGCTTCCCAAGGTCATTCAGGGACACCATTCAAATTTCAACCGAGGGCATAAAAACCAAAGCAAGCAATGGAATTGAGTTTCATTGCCTCCTGTAAGTGTGTTTGGGAAAGGGACAGATGAATTCAATACCCATGCACTTGGTCGTCACAATTTTCAAAATATTATCCTATCATGCATAAATTGCACTACGCACCACTCAACAAAACCCTAGTTTAGAAAATCGTAAAAATACACAACGTTTAGTCCATGAAGCCACCAAAAAGGGTGTTTCTAGTAGTAATCGGATGTCTTGAATCCAACAGAACTAACTATTTTTTCCACTAGAGCCTCATTTTTCAATTTTTGGCAAGTTTCATCTAGCTTACCAAATCCATCTAGGCACACCAAGCAAATTTCAATCGGAAGCATAAAAACCAAACCGAGCAATGGAATTGAGTTTTGTTTCCTCCTATAGGTGTGTTTGGGCAAGGGAGAGATGATTGCGATGCCCATTCACTCGTTGGGCACATTTTTTAAAATATTATCCTATCGTACATAAATTGCACTGCACGTCATTTAGCAAAACCCTAGTTTAGAAAACCCTCATAATAGACAACTTCTAGTCCATGAAGCCACTAGGAAGAGGTGTCCCTAGTGGTACTCGAATCTCATAAATACAACGAAACTAATGATTTAGTTATGTGATTTTATTCTAGCTTCCCAAGGCCATTTAGGGACACTGGAAAAATTTCAACCAAGGGCATAAAAACCAAACCAAGCACTGGAATTGAGTTTCTTTTTCTCCTGTAAGTGTGTTTGGGAAATGGAAAGATGACTACGATTCCCATGCCCTCACTTGGCACATTTTTTAAAATCTTAACCTATCATGCATAAATTGCATTGCACGCCACTGACCAAAAACCTAATCTAGAAAACCATCAAAATAGACAATATTTGGTCCATGAAGCCACCAGACATGGGTGTTTCTAATGGTAATCAGATATCGTGAATTCAACAGAACTGGCATTTTGTCCATTCGATCCTCAATTTTTGAGTTATGGCGAGTTTCATCTCACTTCTCAAATCCTTTCAGAGACACCAAACAAATTTCAAACGAGGGCGTAAAAATCAAACCGAGCAACATAATTGAGATATGCTACCTCTTGTAGGTTTGTTTGGGAAATGGATAGAATACCACGATTCCCATGTACTCACTCGTCACATTTAGAACATCTTATCCTATCGTGAAAAAATCGCATTGTGCATCTCTAATCAAAACCCTATGGTAGAAAACCATCAATATAAACAACGTTTGGTCCATGAAGTCACTAGACAAGTGTGCTTCTAGCAGTAATCGAATGTCAAGAATCGATAAGAACTGACAGTTTCTCCATGCAAGCCTTGAATTTTTATTTTATTGCAAATTTTAACTCGCTTCCGATGGCCATTCAAGGATACCAATCAAATTCCAAGCAACAAAATTGAGTTTCGTTACCTCCTGCGGGTACTTGGACAACACTATTCTAATGAATTTTTGTAAGCTTTTTAATTGTTATACCAATGATATGATTAATATGTAAAAATATATATCTATGATAACATTCGTTTAGTCATGTTTATGAGAGGATATTATCAAAGCATGTTATATTAAATTTACTTTTAGATTACAGTGTAAACAACTCATGAACTTGATTGAGAGATGAAAATTATGGTTAATATGCTCTTAAAGATATATATTGAATAACATGTTATATATATAGATTCGATGATATAACAACTTTAGGAAAAAAATTGTTCAAAGCAAACAGTGTATGTGATATCATATTTTTCTTCACTTTATATATAATCATCGGGTTGTTTATTTTTCCTTGCCTCTATGTCTTGTTCTATTGTGATATAAAAATTTATGGTATATATGTGTGTTTATGCATGTGTGTGTGTGTGTGCATGGTTGTGGATACACTTGATATGTGTGGTTACTATCTGTTTTTGAGATGATGTTTATATTCATTGTTGGAAAACTCGTGAGAATGCATATATTATCACACTAATATTTGCAATATAACACAAAATATGCATTATATAATGAAATTAATTCTAATGCTTTCAATTGATTATTTATTGTTATTTGCAGAAAAATGGTGAAGATGACTGCTTAGATGAGGATCTTGATTATGTTGTCACCAATGTACCAGAGAAAGATATTGTTGATAATCATGCAGATGTATCAGATGAAAATGGTGTTGGGATAGA
This sequence comes from Pseudotsuga menziesii, assembly GCA_001517045.1. Classification (NCBI taxonomy): domain Eukaryota; kingdom Viridiplantae; phylum Streptophyta; class Pinopsida; order Pinales; family Pinaceae; genus Pseudotsuga; species Pseudotsuga menziesii. The sequence goes on from LPNX011232026.1 coordinate 190,714, forward strand.
TGAGAATCATGACAATGACAATGATGATGATGATGATGGTAGCCATTGATGCTACTATTGAGATTGTGGATTTGTTTTGCTTTCTTCATGTTACTAGACACATATTGTTATTTTTGTGATGATCCAAGTTCATATTACATTCTGGGTCATTTTGATTTGTATGGTGGATCCATGTTGACATATAAACTTTCATTACTCTTGATCATTTTGATTTTTCTAGATATGGATATCAAAGAAAAAAATTCTTGTGATATTGGTATTTTCACTATATATATCATTCGCGTGTTCTTTTAACCATAATATGATGATCTGTATGATAGGTTATTGATGCAATGGTGTTTTAGAATTTCACTTCTTTTAATGAAAGATAATGGTGATGTTATCGTTATTATATTCTAAATTGATATATATTGGAAGTTGTTGATGATCTTTTTCATGGAAAATTAATAAATATTATGATATTACTGCTTTAGAAAAATGTTTTCTATTTTTGTTAAATTTCTTCATAAATGCTATGTAATTAATTTTAATATTGGTATCTACATTTAATTTGAATGTTTCATTATGTTATTTCAAAACTATGAAGTAAATGATATATCAGAACTATTGAAATTAATGAATAATTATAATCATTTGATATAATAAATATATTAGCACACAATTGGATATGGTTGTAGGTGTTAAATAACAAGCCTAATGTGGTGCTAATAAAGAAGCAAAACTAGGAGCTAAAACAGAAGCCCGCTATGTCATAAATCTAGTAGCAACATTGGACGCAAAACTTGGCACTAAGTTGGAAGCCAATTTTGATGTTGTTTTGGATGCCAAAGTAGAATCCAAACTAGAATCTAAACTAGTGGCCAACAAAGAAGCAAAATTGGATGCTAAATGAGAACCTAAATGTTGTGTTCATGAGGAAGCAAAATAAGAAGAAATCCAAGGAGCTAAAAGGGAAGCAAGATGTGTAGCTAGTGTGGGACTAAAAATCATATAATAAATTGGGTGCTAAAATGGTATCAAAACATGGTGTTAATGTTGACATAAATAGAGATGCAACACTAGGCATTTAAAAGGATGCAAAACTTGGTGTTAATGATAAAGCCAAACAGGGCGTTGATATGGTAGAAAAATAAGACGTTAATTTGGATGAAAAACATGGCGCTACATAGGAAGCAAAATATGATGCAACAATAGAAGAAATATTTGGTGCCATTTTAGTTGCAAAACACGATGTGAAAAAGGAAGCAAAAAATGGTGCAAATTTGGAAGTGAAAATTGACGCATGTTTAGAAGTAAAACGTGGTACAAAATATGATGCTAAAGTGGTAGCACATATGGATATAATATTGGATGCTAATTGAATGCAAATATGGCATGTACATATATGCAAACCTAGATGCTAACATGACGTTATTAATGATAAAAATATCGCGCTAATGGGGACATCATTTGGGAAGCAGTAGTGGATGATCTCTACGAGGAAAAATAGGATGTTATTTAGGAAGCAAACCTCGACATTGTTTAGGAAGCAAATTTGGATGCTATTCCAGAAGCAAAAAAAAAAATTATTTTTTTGGACTTCATAAAGGATGTTATCTAGGAAGCAAAAAAAGACGTTTTTTGAGACGCTTTACGTTTTGTACATCATGTGTCCCATTTAGAATCTACTTCAACCACTCAATGTAAAAAGAAATTACACTAAAAAGGTATGCTAAATGGGACACTAATTCCAGGATTTGTTATAGTGATTGTATAAAATTTAGCTTCGTTCCTCAAATACTTCATTGAAAATATATATCTTGTATTTTAGTGTGAGATGTCTATTTGATTATTGTTGAAAATGTTATCATTTACAATAACATAGAGTTCCTCTTTCACATGCCTAACACATGTGTCTTGGAAGTGTTTTTATGACATAAAATATCTCTCTATACAAAATTAACATCTTATATTGGTCTATAGAACTAGTCTACAAAAACATATAAGGCCCAATATACCATGATCTTTATGCAAATGAGAGAAATAACAAGAGAGTGGTGCTCCCTACTAACATCATGTTGTATTGGTTGTTATATGAGTATGTTTGAACTTTGTTTTCAAAAAATGCCCATTACTAACTTTCCACATGTTTTCCTAAAAACTGATCATAGCATGCCTAAAAAAAAATTTGTAATGTAAGTCTTCAATGAAGCACGTAGTTTTTATCAAATACGAATGTGTTACCATGTACAATTGAGTTGAGAGGTAGAGATATTTATGTCATAGAAAAAAAAACATTATATATAACTTATGTTTGTATAAAAATGTAGAGACATTTATGTCATAAAGAAATACCTTTATCTTTTAACATAAACATAAATTTTAATATACCATAAACTTTATGTTAATATTTCATGATGTGAATTAATATGTGTAATATTAAAATTCATACAAGATTCTATGTCATAAACTTTATGTTAATATTTCATGATGTGAATTTACATGTGTAAATATAAAATTCTTACAAGATTCTATGTGATAACTCATGCTTATTTAATGCACCCATTTGGAAAAGAATGCATAGGCCTCCTCTCGTTGTGGTGAGTAAGGCATGGTGTCATCCACATGAACTCGATTTCATTAAATTTTTATGCCATTGTCACATATACATCATAAGAGTGTGGAAGCATTATTATATTCTCGTTTATAATAATGCATGGTTTTCATAAATCCATGGAGGGAGAAATCAAAACATCATTTAGTGAAATGGGATTGACTAAAAACTTATGGTGGATAGGTATCAAAGATATTTTCAAATTTGCAAAAGCACTTTCAGTTAAGAGCTTATGGTATGCATTATTTTTGGATAGTATGTGGCACTGAGGCTAAGTATTTCAAAAAAAATAATATTGAATAGTAGATTAGAATGGCTTCAAATCCCATCAAAGGCATATCCAATATATGGAATGGGCTCATGGCATCCTTCAACATTATGGGTAATTGGCTAGTGTGGATCCCAGGAAATGCAATGTCCATTCGTGTGGGGTTGAATCCATTTATCGAGGAACCAAAAATGTATAAGTTATACTTAGATCTTCTCTACATTTGTCATTCACAAGGGAGATCTGTGTTGGCACATTTCACTTGAGAGAGGAATCATACATATACAAGTACAAATTTGTTGGAATTGCAACATCTTGGTTTAATTGGAAGCATATATATTGAATGGTCACAATATATATTTGCATTAAAGAGAGGGGGGATAACGTTGTCAAATGAGATGGATCAATTGTCATGGACATGGAACAAAAATAATAGGCTCGACACTACTCAAGATGCATATGATTCACAAAGGTACACACAATCAAAGGATATAGACTGGTTGAACACGACATTATGGAATGGCAAATACCTCTAAAAATAAAATTATTTTTTTGGCTAGCCCTGAGGGACATCATATTGACGTCAGATAATCTTCTCAGAAGAGGCTTCAACGGGCCAGGTATGTGCATCTTGTGCAACAACAGTCAGGAAAAAGTTATCCATCTTTTCATATCATGTAGAGTTACACAATTGGTGTGGAGAATTCTATAGCATAATTTATCCATGTCTGATGATTGGAGTAGTGTATCAGTGGAGAGTTGTACAAAGATTTGGGTTTCAAAATATTATGAGAAAAATGATCTCTCAATGATTGTCTACTGAGAAGTATGGAAATTTCGTATCTTGCATGCAACCCTATTTGCATGCAAGACTAAGAGTTAATGATATTTGTAGTAGAATTATGGAACATTAGAGATGGATTTTCTGTATCCATGATGAAGAAATTTGAATCTATTAATAGTCCTCCTATTATGCATTCAGGCAATTGTAGAGGATATTTTGATGGAGCTTTGCAATTAGGGAACAAGTATGGGGGAGTCGGGGGTGTCATATGGCTAAATGATCAAATATCAAATATTTGGGAAGTTGGATGAACAAAATCAAAGATTTGATCCACTCTTTCTCTCACGTCATTTTTGAACACATATATAGGGAATATAAAAAAGAAGCCGATAGTTTATCGAATGATTCTTTACATGAATAGGAGGGGTCTATTATATATCAACTTTTCCAAAATTCTAGCATGCATGAACATGGGCTAATACAATTATTTTAAGATGTTGGAGGGGTATCTTAATTAACAGTGTTTATAACAATGTTGTAAAATAAAATAAAAAGTCTAAGAAGAAGAATTATACAAAATAGGTTTATATCATTTGTGTATTCTATGTTAATAGATTCTAACTCCACTGGTAGCAAGGACAAGATGTTATGCTTCCTACTTGAATTTAAAGGGTTATTGTTGACACTTGTATTCTATAGGAAATAATGCTCATTTGTGTTTGTAATTTGTGAGCTAAATTTAAATTAACAAATTATCAATTTCTTATTAAGATCTTGTAATTTTTTATTACCTTATATACTAAGCTTAGAATGGCTAATTAAATTATAAAATTAGATCATCATGATATTTTATATAATCTAAACTATATCCATTTATTTATTAAATTTGTTTTTGTTTTAATTTGTATATTTTTCTTATATTTTAAATACAAGAAAATATAGTTCTATGATATCAGCATAAATCTGTATTTATAAAACATTTATTAATGTTAAATGATTAAAAAAAATTAAAAATATGTATTTTTTTAATTTTATATAAAAATTCATTTCATAAATTCAAGTTTAAAATAAATTTATGTCAATTTTAATGTTTGTTATTTTACAGTTTAAGTTTATAAAAAATACTTCAAGTTTTGTTATAAAATCTAAGTTTTGTTTGGTTTCTGCGTGAGACCAAGCAAAGGGGCGCGTCAGTATTCAGAAACCTCAATGCCTACGCCCTTGTCGTTACCATATTTACACCGGTTTTAGCACTGTACTGTTGCAGCCACTGCCATCAATATGTGTAATAGAAATGTCATCTATGTATTGTTTTGTTTTGTCCACGTTTACATTTCGGTATAATTTAAGTCAATTGGATAATGGTGACAACGTTAGTTTATATAATAAAAGTAAAAAAAAACGCAAATATAATAGTAATACTAGATTTATCTTAGAAAATCATAGAGAAAAACTACTCATCAATAATAGATTTATTATTGGTCCTTAGTCAAATAAGGTCAAGGTTACCAAAAAAGCATCTCTTGTTTAGTTGTCATGTTAAAAAAGAGAATTACAACCCTATAAATAGGGTTCTTTACATGCAAATACAACTATCAAGAAATCATAAGTTGCCAAATCCATATGCCTAAAACCACTTACATGCTTGCTCATTCCGAGTCAAGGTTAACCCTAACACAATTTAAACATTAATTAATTAATTCTAAATGTAAGTAGTGGTAAATACTTATTTACTGTGTTCTTAAAATAATTAATAACTATTAATAACTCAGAGTTTTCTCTCTAATACTAAGTGCATTATATTTTTGTTTTTTTCAAGAATAATTTTGGTTGTTAAAAATATGTTTAAAAACAATGAATTTTTTAAGTTTAAAATTTAATAGTTGGTATTTAATATTTCATTAAAAATATTGTATATGTTTGACTATATATAAATGTTATACATGTTGTTGTATATTTAATTAAAAATATTATATATAAGAGGTCTACTTACTTATTTTATTAGTATTGGATATTTTTGTTAGAAAAAAAAAAACACTACAGTATATTTATATACCAAGTACACTACACTACACTTATACTTTATATATTTCATTGTTATTTGAAAATTTTTAGAGGATAGGATTTCTCTCACGATTTATAATTTTCTTTTCATCACAATAAGCAAGAGTGGTCCCTATGGGGATACCAACTCCATGATTATTCTAGTCTTTATATAGTGTAAGTTGAACAAGGAAAATCCAGTGCCTCATCAAATGCTTTTTATTTGTTTTGATGTGGAAACAAAAAGGGGGTGAATCTCGGTAAAATGTGGATGTTATCATCCTTCCTTTTGTGATTCCGAGAAAGAGATTTTAGAGCCATCATCATTAAGAGTTAAGAGTTATAAATTGGTTATTACTAATGTTTTTGTGAAAGTGGTGGATTGATATCTCTATAGCGAATAGAGATCATAAAATACTAATTATTTACTTTAAATATGAAAATATTGTAATTACTCTGACTTGAAGGACTGGTCACCTATAAGTCATATTCATTTAAGGTTAGTTTATAGTAATTATTTACCTACATAAGCCGAGATATAAACTCTTTAAAAGAGTTAGTTGTGTGAAAATTTAAACTTATTGTTTAAGTTATGTTAATTGTTATGAGGTAGAAATAATATTTATTATTTTTTTAAGAAGTTTTGCTTAATGTATAAAAATCAAGTATCAATTTTATCTTAAGATTGTTAAGGTGAAAATCTAGTGAGTGATGGACTTGTTTAAAGAACTAAGAAGGTGACCCTTTAATGTTCAAAAAGTCTAATTGATGGCTAATAACTAAGCATATGGATGATGTCTAAATCTAAACTTTTTTCAATAAGAAAAGATGATATAAGTCTAGCAAGTTTATATGTGTAGTCCCTTGTGAGCTTCACTTGGATGGTTAAAGTAAAGAGATTCTGAATTATTTTAGAAGGTAATGTCCATGTCTAAATGGATGCCTTACAATAATGCTAAATAATAATGTGTAAATGATCTTTTGAAAGAGAACTTGTGGGAAAAGGAAATAAAATCACAGCAAATGTGCTGCAAAATTGTAACCCACCTTGTCAGATAAAATAATAAAATATTAACACTCTTGGTGGGCATAGCCCCAGGTTGGGGTGAACCACGTATATTGGTGTCTCTCTTGTATTTATGTGTTTCATCTCTGCTTACGTGATATTTGTAATATATAATTAATGATTGTTAATTTTCTAAAATGAGTCCACTAAGAATGTTTTGTGCCTATTGTATAGGTGTATGTTTTAGGTGATAATGTTATAAGCGGTTGGTTGTGCTAGTAGAACTCTTAAAGTATTGAGTTTAAGTTTCCATGTGCAAAGGACTTACAATTCTATATAGTTTACTATAAAGTATGGGTTGTGTTCAAATATAATAATATTTGTTGCTTTTAAATGATTGAGCCATTTGATGGGTTAAAAGTAACCATTATACAAGAGTAGCTAAACATGATTTATGATCAAAGGTAAATGGCGTGGACTAGCAAAATAAAAAGGTTGTAAATGATAATAGAATTTACTCAGAAGAGCATGTCGTCTAAATTTTTTTACACTGACAGATAAGTAATATTCTTTTAAAGTATATATGTTTTTATAAGAAGTTGAAGGTATGTAAATAGATACTCTTAATATTCATTATTTACAATTAAGGAAATGTTTAACCTCTCTATGGTCTATAATGTGAAGAGTATATATTAATGAGATAAGTCCCAGAAAGACCCTCTTCTTTATCTATATTTGATTCCTTGTTTTATTCTTATCATTCCTAGAATATTTTGTACTTGACGTATACAATTATCATGTTTAAATGGTTAAACAATCATGCTTGTAATCCCTCGTTATTCTGCTTACACTTACCAAGAGTAGAATAGAGAAAATTGGAAAAGAAGATCGGCATGTCTTGCAGGTAACAACACTAACAAATTTGATTTTAAAAAAAATTAGCAAGGGAAGAATTTAGGTGTGTTACAATAAATCTCAAGTTTGTAATATAAATGTTATCTTTGTTTCTTCGGCATTCAATCGGCCATATCCCTGCACACTCGAGAGATATATGTATACTTAATGTTCAGTAACAAACTCTACTGATCGAAGGTGCCACACAACACTCAACTCTACCAACAAAATCTAAAACACGTTGTGGGAAGGGAATGAACAATGCACTATGTGGCTCTTATTTACTATAAAGACACAACACATTTCATAACATACGCCCCCCAACGCAATTAGTGGAATATATTGATGCAGGACCATTGGGGCATGCTAGCAATGTGACGATTCGGTCACATGTTGTGGCATATTTTTGGTTTGTTTGTTTTGATGAGTCATAGTTTGTTAGCACCAGTAGGAGGGATGGCGGATCATGACTCCCTGCGTGGAGATCAAGCGTAGGTTGTTTTTTTCTGACAGAGATGTTTTTCATCATGCTCTGTTTTGTTGTATTAGGTTACAGTTTAGCTTAAATAGGTAGCTTAGAGAAGGGAGAAGGGTTCTACTCTTCAGTATTAGGATTGCAAAATTTGTCGAGAGACAGACACACCGACATTTGGTTCTGCTTGTAAATGTTTTGGGAAAACTGAATAAGAGATCCGAACTATGTGTTGCGTGTTTGCTAATTAATAGAAGGATTAACTGTGTTTTACTAGTGTTATTAACCTAGATGCATTTACTGATTGAGTTGTGAATTCGTGAAGAGCCGACTTCGGTGGTTTCCTAAACTTTTGTGTATTTCTGCGAAATTGTTGATTCATGAATGAGATTGTTGCTTGAATAGTTGAATTAGGTTGTAAATGCATGCATAGGAAGAGTTAGGCTAAGTAATCTTAGAGGTTGCTTGATGGATTGATCGATTCCATGATCAATCGACGCAGCACACAGGTTTTCTGCCTTAACAAGTTTATTGTAGAGAATGAACGGTGGAGATTGAGTCTGTAGACAGATATCTGACGGTCCAGGAGAGATCCGCAACAGAAGTTGCGAGGATGATAACAGATCCACAAAGATCTGTGAGATCTGTGCCAAAGAGTAGATCAACGACCATGGAGAAGGGCGCAAATATCTGGCAGTCGAGAAATTGCAGAGGAAAAGTTGTGAAAGGAAGGTCACGGGAGCAACTTTGGGGAGTTGGTCGCGCATTCTGCATCCTAGGACCCACTTGTAGAAGAGTTGTTGTGGAAGGAAATTTGCGAGGGAGTAACTTTGAAACATTGATTCCACGTCTCGCAACATGCTTGCGAAAATCCTGTTGCGGAAATAGGGCTGCGAAAAGACTTGTTGCGGGGAGGCAATTAAACTTTGAATTTGGTCGAGGGCTAAATTTGGCAGTCCTGCTAATGGTAGGAGCCACCAGATCCTGGAGGTGTTGGTAAGGTTGGCTATGGTCGACCCCTCCTGCACCATTTTTGGTATCAGAGCAGGGCCGTAATAGTCTTTATTTCTGAATATTATGAATTGTTAGTCATTGATATTGGAATTTTGTTTTCTTAAATGAAAAGCAAGATTGAGCTTACTCTTGTACTACTAACAGATTCAGAAAAAGGATATTGTTGACTGTAAGATTGTGTCCAGGTTTGATTTGTTGTGTCAGGAGATGGATGTCGGAGTTGCAAGAGGTCAAGGTAGGTGAGGAAGACCTGTTGACAATGTAGACCTAAGAGAGGAGATAAGAAATCTGAGAGCGAGGTTGGAAGTCTTAGAGGCTCGCATACCTCATGAGCACACTGGGGACACAAGTGATGAAGAGGTATCTGAAGAGGAGGAGGAGACAATTGTTGAAACTCCTGAGGTAAAAATACTGAAATCAATCTTTGGTGCGAGTTCTAGCTCGATAGAAGATGTGCCATTCTATAGTGGAAACTTGATTCTAGAAGAACTGATTGATTAGGTCAATGCGATGAACAAGCACTTCGATTTTATTGAAGTGAAGGAGGACAAGCAAGTCAGATTTGTTGTCACAAAGTTAAGAGGGCACGCATCCTTGTGGTGGGATGGTGTGCAAGAGGAGAGAATCTTGAAGAACAAAGCAAGGATCAATAGCTGGAGTAGAATGACAGCTAACTTGAGAGGTAAATTTCTTCCTCAAGATTATAATTTGGTTGGGTTTAGGCAGTTGCAAAACCTTAAAAAGAAATCAATGACAGTTAGGGAGTTTACAGAGGAATTTTATAAGGTGAATATTAGATCGGGTCATATAGAGGATACACCTGAGAAAGTTTCCAGGTATGTAAATAGTCTAAGGTTTGATATACAAGATGAACTAAGTTTGTTTTCATTAAGATATGTTGAAGAAGCATATCAAGTTTCTTTGAAGGCTGAGGAGAAGCTAATGAGGAAGCAGAGACAAAAAGCAAAGGTAAGAGGCTCTGGAGGAAGGGAACAGCAACAGAAGGGTGAAACTAGCAATCCAAACCAGCAAGTACATCCTGACAAAAACAGTGAGAACACAGGTGGAAGGAATGCTTCAAGAGGAAGAAGTAGGGGAAGGGGTGGACCAGTGAGGTGTTACACATGTGGACAGCTAGATCACATGTCATGGCACTGTCCAGAAAATGTTGCCAGACATAGAGGAGCACAAGTAGTGCAAGCTGAACCTGAAGCTCCAAAGGAATTAGAGGTGGTTGAGAATTACCCTGAACAAGGTGAAGGCTTGTTGATGAGGAAAGTAATTGATGAGTTAGTCCAAAGGAGGAGCCTGTTTAAGATAGTTTGTAAGGTTGAAGGTAAGTGATGTAAATTAATTGCTCATAGTGGTAGTACTGATAATTTGGTTTCTATAGAGATGGTGGACAAACTCAAGTTGAGGAAGACCATACATCCAAAACCCTACAGGGTTGCATGGCTACAGGAAGGTCATCAAGTTCTTGTGAGAGAAAAATGCCAGGTAAAGTTTTAGATTGGAAGCTATCACAATGAGGTAAGATGTGACGTTATTCAGATGGATTATTGTCATGTTTTATTAGGCATACCTTGGTAGTTTGACAGGGAAGCAATTCATGAGGGCAAGAGGAATGTTTATTCCTTTGAAATGAATGGGAAGAATCATATTCTTCGTCCATTCAAGGGTAAGCAGAAAGAGGTTAATAATCAATTGATGATGATGACGGATAAGAAAATGGTAACTGAATGGAAAGCTGGAGCAAATAATAATGAGGTTGAATTGACTAACATGGTGTGCAGTGGTTGGCTGAAGGAAAAAATACAAAAGCAAGAAATGTCCAATGCAAGTATGGCATTGATGGAGGAAGCACAGTATGAAGTCATTAACAATAATGAGAAGTGTATGGTTACTGAAATTATCCGAGATAGTGATGTGACAGTAACAAGAACATGAGAAGAAGGCCAAAGACCTCAAGCATAGAATTCTTGGATATCATGCATCATTATGCTAATGAGTTTTATGTTTACTGTATTAACAGGGAGGCTAAATTATATATATGCAAATGAAGGTGAACTTGTTGACAATTTGTTTACAAGTAAGAGGAAAGAGGATTCTAACTATTTAATGAAGTATGAACATATGCTAGAACCAAAGGACCTGTTACCAACACAGTGCTGGAAAACATGGTTGAAGGGTCTGTTCAAAATGAGAACCCTACCCAGGGTTGTATCTTGGGTCTCTGCTGCAAGCTTACAGAAAAGTAGTAGAAAGGGAGCACATGGACAGGAGCCCATGAAAAGTTTCAAGCTAGGGAGTCTGATGCAGGAGCATCGTGGCATGCGGGCAATGTGATGAGTTGGTCACATGTTGTGGCATATTTTTTGTTTGTTTCTTTCTATAAGTCGTATTTTGTTAGCATCCATAGGAGGGATGGCGGATCATGACTCCCTGTGTGGAGATCAAGGCGTAGGTTGTTTGTTTGTGACAAAGACATTTTTCATCATGATTTATTTTGTTGTCTTAGGTTACAGTTTAGCTTAAATAGGCAGCTTAGAGAAGGGAGAAGGGTTCTACTCTTCAGTATTAGGATTGCAAAATTTGTCAAGAGATAGACAGACCAACGTCTATTTTCGCTTGTAAATGTTTTGGGAAAACTGAAGAAGAGATATGAACTATGTGTTGTGTGTTTGCTTAATAGAAGGATTAACTGTGTTTTAGTAGTGTCATTAGGATAGATGCATTTACTAATTGAGCTGTGAATCTATGAAGAGATGACTTCATCGGTTTCCTAAACTTCTGTGTATTTCTGTGAAATTGTTGATTCATGCATGAGTTTGTTGCTTGAATAGTTGAATTAGGTTGTAAATGTATGCATAGGAAGAGTTAGGATAAGTTATCTTAGAGGTTGCAGGATGGATTGATTGATTCCATGATCAATCGACACAGCGCACAGGTTTCCTGCCTTAACCAGTTTATTCCAGAGAATGGACGGTGGAGATTGAGTCTGCAAACAGAGATCTAATGATCCAGGAGAGATCCGCAATGGAATTTGCAAGGATGATAATAGATCCACAAAGATCTGTGAGATCCACTCCAAATAGTATATCGACGACCGTGGAGAAGGGCGCAAAGATCTGACGGTCGAGAAATTATGAAGGAAAAATTGCAGAAGGAAGGTCACGGGAGAAACTTTGGGGATTTGGTCACACATTCTGCATCCCGCATCTCGTGACCCGCTTGCGGAAGAGCTATTGCGGAAGGAAATTTGTGGGGGGGGGTAACTTTGAAATGTTGATTCTGCATCCTGCAACCCACTTATGGAAATCCTGTTGTGAAAAGGTTGTTGTGGAAACAGGGTTGCGGAAAGATTTGTTGCGGAATCTAAATTGTGGGGAGGCAATTAAGCTCAAAATTTAGCCAAGGGATAAATTTGGCAGTACTGCTAATTGTAGGAGCCACCAGATCCTGGAGGTGATGGAAAGGTTAGCTATGGTCGACCCTGCCTGCACCATATATATATATATGAAAATTACTTAGACGCACCAACACATGGTTGTAGGTACCCAAAAGAATTTACCCACCAATGTTTTTGATACAAAAAGTGTGTAGAGTCGCGCATTTTAGCTTGCCTGTACAAATTAATCATTGTGCTTGTAGCCCTGAAAGAGTCAAATGGGCATTGTGTTCTCACTCAAATGCATGATTGGAGGTTAGCGTGCTCTTGGACATAAGTCGAGTTATTGGATTGTAGATTTCTATGGCATAATCTGATTCAATCATGTTATAGTTGTGGGTAATGAATTTGTAAATATACATGTTTGTTGCGATGGAATCTATAATGTAAATAAACCCAGTGTAGAGGGTGAGTGAAATATTACACACTAGCAAGTAAACAAACCCATAACTAGAAAGTCCATTGACAAGTAATGAGGCAGTATGTGTATTCAATTACTAAACCTCGTGATTCCATCAATAGAATAATGAACTGTGAAATTCTAAGTGGCAAATATGGAAATGATTTCTTTTAAGCCATGTAGGTGATTGTAAATTTATATGTGCAAAAGTGTTTTACGATGTAGTTTTAGCTATTAAGCAACCAAAAAAATCTCACTTATTTGAAGCAGTGTCATACAGAAATTCACCAACTGAAATAAGCACATCGCATTTAGACCTAAATATTTTACATTAGAAATCCAAATGGGAAAACCAACATCTGTGGAGGATTTTAGTACGCTCAAAAAATTGTTTCAAAGGGTGAGCTATGCATTCTCAATCAAAGATTTAATGTATTTCTACCATTTGGTGATATTGGAAGGTGCCTTAACTCAAGTACAACCTTTGAACTTCAATCATGTTTCTTCTCCCAAGTTCTTTATTCCTATGTAGTTCCCCTTTCCTTCATTTCATTTCCATTTCCTTTGGTTGTGGTTGTTCCTTTACCTAAAATGGCCCTCCTTTATTCATCTTTGTTATAGAGTTTTCTTCGAATCCCAACCATCGATGTGATTCATTTCATCTTCTCGAGGCCTTTGGCCTTTTGTCTACAAGCTAATTATTGACTTCAAACTTTGCCAACAAACTATTTTTCACAAAGTTTGGAATGAGGATTAAATTCATATCACTCCTCCCCATTCATAGGGTTTTGGCATGTGTTTTGGTCCCCAAAAGATTAACTTGAAGATGTAGCATGTTGTTTTGGCACACTTATTCTTGGAAGCCTTACAAAAATTCCATCTAAGTTTGAAAAAATGTTGGTGGTGACATATTGCATAAGAATTTTCTATTCTTTGGTTTGCAAGTGTGGTGATCTCTTCTTTTGCCTTGACCTCGACTCTCTGAACTTGTTTCTTGGATGTGCAGTTGACAAGGTGCAACTCTCATTACATTAAGAGAAGTAAGGTGTTTCTTACATGTGAAAAAGCAAAGCCATTTTTTATAATGGAGTGGGAAAAAAATAGTGCATGCACATAAATAAACATCCTGGCAGGGGAGAAATTTAAGTTTACATAGGTCAATAATTCACTAATAAAATAAAATGGGAGAAAAATTGGTGTTCTGCATCTAATGTCAAGAAAAGTTAAAAATATGTAAAATATAAAATATAAAATAAATACCAACATAGATCCATTTTATCCCTGATATTTTAAACAGTGAGAAGTTTGCCCCTGGTTTTTTGTCCCTCTTGGTGTTTAATAGCTCCAATGATGGCTTATCCTTTCCTCCCATAATACAACATTTTATGAGAACTGTGAACAACTTAGCATTGAAAAAATGCTAAAAATCTCTCATTATATAACATGATAAATACACAATAATTGCCATGCTACATACTCTTCTAGAATTCCTCTTAGTAACAAGTTATAGACCCAAAAAAAAACGCTCTACAAGAGTACACTAACCAATTAATGAAACAATGAGCTTAAGGTGCAAGGTTGTAGTAATTTCGACTTCCAAAAAAAGTTCATGGAGAGCATCATTTAAATTTGGCATAAAGTTTATAAAAGGATTCTATTCATACTAGACATGCCCTATTAGTGTTCCAAGAAGAGAGAAACATATTCAATACATTCTCATTGCTATCCCTACCATAATTTCATTGCTTTCAAACAAGAAATTATATTCTCTATTTACAAACAACTTTCTCTCATTTTATTTATAACTTCATCATCTCAAAACAACATTTAAGTCTCATACTATAACTTGTGTGAATCTTATTTTAATATAAATATACTACAAATACATAAATATAAATTCAATTTTTAAGAGCAAAACAATGTAAAATTTAGACACTCAAAAGAATCAATAATAAATTTAAACAAAATTGTAAAATTAATTCTAAAGTAATACATTATTTAATTAACATTAAATATATATATATATATATATATATTGAATTATATGAAAATAGAGTTTAATAAGTATGGCGTTAATGGTTTGATATATATATATATATATATATATAGCGAAGCATCGACACATTAATATATAGAAACAGAATTCAAATTTCCAGAGCCTAACCTTAACGTGATTGTACGAGTTAAGTTCGAGAACGAGAAGCGGATTCATGGAGGCTCCGAAGATCTTACTAATTTAGGAGAACCCATAACTAACACGTCGAGCTTATCTCGATTGCAGATTCGTTCTAGCTAGCTATATCTATGTTTTTGTGCCCCACCTAGGCCCTCGTTCACCCTCCTCTTCCGTTTTCTACCGACGTCGTTAAATACCCAAGTTTTATAACTTGGGTATCAAATACTTTCCTTGTTCGTCACTTTAGTTGCAAGTTTCTACAAGCTAACTCTTGGCAAGTCTATGCCCAATAGAAAAACTTGAGCTTCTTTATTGCCTCGCTCTGCAAATCCCTTTATTCTAAGTTTTAAGGAAACCAAGGGTGCACCTTTGTTGGAAAAATCAATTAGAAGGATGGCCTCTTCCCATAACCACCCTAACATATTTGCATAATATGACCATTATGAAATGAGATAGGAAATTGAAAGACACAAGAGATATTGTGACAATTGTAAATAATGCATAGCTAAGGTAATGAGAACATTAACAACATGGAGAAAATGTTAGAAACTAAATAATGCTAGGGAGTCAAAGGAAACGAGAAGGCAATTAATCTCAATGAAACACCAACTTGAAAAGCACAATAGTAAGTTGGTTTTGTTGGAGGTAGGGGAATAGTTCCAAAAAGAAAAGGGTGAAAAGAAAGTTACAAAAGTTAAAGAGTTGCAAGATAAAGTTCTACATGTGGAAACCCAACAATGGTTTGAGGAGTTTATACATTGTGTGTCTCATGAAGTCTCAATGGGCTCTTATGGAATAAATCAAGCTACTAGTATTGAGGAAGAAACTGTAGAGAAGAATTATGAGAAGATTGGAATGTAGGACACTTCCTCTCTAGCATTTGTAGCAAGTCGAAGAAGAATCCTAGGCATTATGGGATTGGTTAATTTTCTTCTTCATAACTAGTACGTTTTGCAAATAAATATATGTAAGAGTATACACCAAGCATGTAATGAATTGTAGAGACAACGCTACTTGAACAAAAGAATCTAACCATATATTATTTTAAACATTTTTGAATTTTTACAAAATGTTTTAAACTATTATGTTTGGAAAAGTATTAAACCACAACCCCTCTTTTTTTTATTTTAATATAATGAATAACCATTATTATTGTACATTAAACTTGCACTTTATTTAAAAAAATTAACATCTCAATCACAATCAACAATGAAAACACCTTATTAACTAATATTATTATATATTAAATTTACTATTCCTTTCAAAATATGAAACCTTCAATTAAAATTAGCAATAAAACCCTCCTATTAAAAGGTTCAAATAGCCATGATATTTAGAAACATAACGCAAGACATAACATTCCTAAAATTAATAGTTAATTAAAAAGACAAAACATTCCTAAAATTGATACTTAATTAAAAACTTATTCAAGATTATAACACTTTGAAAAAAACACAATATGATGTTTAACATAAATTATCACTTTTAAAATTAATATCAAAAGTTTTTAACACTTATAGCATTTCAAGACATAAAACTTGAAATTGATACTTGATTCAAAATATATTCGACATATAACTTCGTTCAAAATATATTCTACAGGGAAAAATTATACTTGTTTCAAAAACGTGGTATACATGATGTTTTTAGAATGAAGAAGAACCCATTATCGTTCTTAAAATCAACATGAAAATTCTTAACACAAACAACTCTAGATAGTTGTGTTACTTTCCTTTCAACGCTATAACACAAAGGCAAGAGCTATTCATTAAGCTGCAGAGCATTTAATGGAGCAACAGCAAGGATCATCAAACCTGTTACAATCGCATTAAATACTCTACACCTCAATAAATAGCTCTTACCCAATAACACACGAATTTATACTACACCCCACAACACCCTAGTCTTAAACCCTATGATGAGCATCCTCTTGTGTCACCTCTGCCATTGTACATAGCCCATCTAAATGAAGAGATGGGTTGTGTAGCCATGCCGCCTAACATAAGAATCTACAATCGAGATCTATGAAATTGAGTTGAGCTTGTTAATTAAAGCCTCAATTTCTTAAAAAAGAATTGCCAGATCGATTTCATATTTCAAGATCATGCTCGACCGCTTTAAATATAAATAGACTGCTTTTTCTTCATTATTGATAGGTGCTCAACCTTCATAACGTTAATGTTCTGCAAATAAATGTAGTGCTTTCAATCCCATTTGCAATCTCGTCATTGATGTGATAAGTAGCAGCAAGACCAGGGACTAATTGTGAGCATGAGGTTCTATATAATAGAGCATAAGGTTCTATATAATAGAGCAGTAGGGAATTTTTAAAGTTACAAGTTAAGTGTTATAAACAAATTAACAATATCAATACCTAGTTATCTGGGAATTAATATCTAAAAATGCCATTTCCTTAACTTCCAAAAGGATTCAGAATTTGAAACAATTGATTTTTTTTTGTTAATGTTCTTCTGCTAATGCTAACGCTGCATGAAGTTTTGCAAATAAATGGAGTCCTTCCCATCACATTTGCAATCCTGTCATTGTCGTTAAGATGATAAGCAGCAGCAAGACCAAGATAATTGTGACAAGATCGGGACTAATTGTGACATAATTTTCTATATATTAATACAGATTTTTTAACTTTTGTTAGTGAATATTAAAGTTACAAGTGTCACAATTAAATAAATTAAGAAAAACAAAAAAAAATCTTATAAAGAAGAAAAATAAAATAAAAGTAACAACAATATCGTAAAAAAACAAAAAATAAAAGTAGCAACAACATCCTAACAGAGAAAAAATAAAAATAAAAGTAGCAACTAACATCATTTCATTTCCTCCACTCCTCGAGAGGTTCAAGGTTGACTTTGAAACTTTGATTTATTCCCCTAAGAAGAAGGAACATGTCCAGTTTTGGGTATGGGGCATTGTCACTTACCCTTTGTCTTACATCCTTAAAACCTCTCATGAAGTCATTTAATGTTCGAAACAAGTGGCAATCTCGTAAGTGCATGCAAGCTCAAATTAATGGAGGATACTTGGTTCATGCTCCTTACTTTCCCTTTCATAGATTTGTTAGTATGAATAGACCTATGATGGGATAATTGATTGTTTATGGGTTTAATCCCACCTATCCTTCCATAGTTTCTCTAATTTTCTATTGCTTTCTTTTTTGGGATCGATTCACTGTACTCTAGATAGGACCTTTCATATGGCTTGGCATTGCAATCCTAGGAGGTATGTCCATTGCTTATGCCTTTGGTTATTATGTCATGCTCAAATTTTTGGATATTAAAATCAAGAATATCCAATCATTGAGTCACCATTTGCAAAGGAGAAAGTTGGATAGGAAAATTTTCTAGTATCTTTCTTACGGTATTACTACTTGGGTATCAAATACTTTCCTTGTTTGTCACTTTAGTTGCAAGTTTCTACAAGCTAACTCTTGGCAAGTCTATGCCCAATAGAAAAACTTGAGCTTATTTATCACCTCGCTCTACAAATCCCTTTATTCTAAGTTTTAAGGAAACCAAGCGTGCACCTTTGTTGAAAAAATCAATTAGAAGGATGGCCTCTTCCCATAACCACCCTAACATATTTGCATAATATGACCATTATGAAATGAGATGGGAAATTGAAAGACACAAGAGATATTGTGACAATTGTAAATAAAGCATAGCTAAGGCAATGAGAACATTAACGACTTGGAGAAAATGTTAGAAACTAAATAATGCTAGGGAGTTAAAGGAAACAAGAAGGCGATTAATCTCAATGAAACACAACTTGAAAAGCACAATAGTAAGTTGGTTTTGTTGGAGGTAGGGGGATAGTTCAAAAAAGAAAAGGGTAAAAAGAAAGTTACAAAAGCTAAAGAGTTGCAAGATAAAGTTCTACATGTGGAAACCCAACAATGGTTTGAGGAGTTTATACATTGCGTGTCTCATGAAGTCTCAATGGGCTCTTATGGAATGAATCAAGCAGCTAGTATTGAGGAAGACACTGTACATAAGAATTATGAGAAGATTGGAATGTAGGACACTTCCTCTCTAGCATTTGTAGCAAGTCGAAGAAGAATCCTAGACATTATGGGATTGGTTAATTTTCTTCTTCATAACTAGTACGTTTTGGAAATAAATATATGTAAGAGTATACACCAAGCATGTAATGAATTGTACAGACAAAGCTACTTGAACAAAAGAATCTAACCATATATTATTTTAAACATTTTTTTTTATTTTTACAAAATGTTTTAAACTATTATGTTTGGAAAATTATTAAACCACAACCCCTCTTTTTTTTTATTTTAATATAATGAATAACCATTATTATTGTACATTAAACTTGCACTTTATTTAAAAAAATTAACATCTCAATCACAATCAACAATGAAAACGCCTTATTAACTAATATTATTATATATTAAATTTACTATTTCTTTCAAAATATGAAACCTTCAATTAAAATTAACAATAAAACCCTCCTATTGAAAGGTCCAAATAACCATGATATTTAGAAACATAACACAAGACATAACATTCCTAAAATTAATAGTTTATTTAAAAAGACAAAACATTCCTAAAATTGATACTTAATTGAAAACTTGTTCAAGATTATAACACTTCGAAAAAAACACAATATAATGTTTAAGATAAATTATCACTTTTAAAATTAATATCAAAAGTTTTTAACACTTATAGCATTTCAAGACATAAGACTTGAAATTGATACTTGATTCAAAATATATTCTACACATAACTTCATTTAAAACATATTCTACAGGAAAAATTATACTTGTTTCAAAAACGTGGTATACATGATGTTTTTAGAACGAAGAAGAACCCATTATCTTCTTAAAATTAACATGAAAATTCTTAACACAAACAACTCTAGATAGCTATGTGA
This sequence comes from Pseudotsuga menziesii, assembly GCA_001517045.1. Lineage (NCBI taxonomy): Eukaryota > Viridiplantae > Streptophyta > Pinopsida > Pinales > Pinaceae > Pseudotsuga > Pseudotsuga menziesii. The sequence continues at coordinate 210,714 of LPNX011232026.1, forward strand.
CTTTCCTTTCCACGCTATAACACAAAGGCAAGAGCTATTCCTTAAGTTGCGCAAAGATCATCAAACCTTACAACTGCATTAAATACTCTACACCTCAGTAAATAGCTCTTACCCAATAACACCCAAATTTATATTAAACCCACAACACCATAGTCTTAAACCCTATGATGTGCCTCCTCCTGTGTCTCCTCTGCCATTGTACATAGTCCATCTAGATGAAGAGATGGACCATGTAGCCACGCCGCCTAACATAAGAATCTACAATCGAGATCTGCGAAATTGAGTTGAGCTTTTTAATAAAGCCTCAATTTCTTAAAAAAGAATTGCGAGATCGATTTCATATTTCAAGATCATGCTAGACCGCTTTAAATATAAACCGGCTGCTTTTTCTTCATTATTGATAGGTGCTCAACCTTCATAACGTTAATGTTCTGCAAATAAATGTAGTCCTTTCAATCCCATTTGCAATCCGGTCATTGATGTGATAAGCAGCAGAAAGACCACAGACTAATTGTGAGCAGGAGGTTCTATATAATAGAGCAATAGGGAATTTTTAAAGTACAAGTGTTATATAAACAAATTAACAATATCAATACCTAGTTATGAGTGAATTAATGTCTAAAAATGCCATTTCTTTAACTTCCAAAAAGATTCAGACTTTGAAACAATTGATTTTTTTTATTAATGTTCTTTTAGTAATGTTAACGCTGCATGAAGTTTTGCAAATAAATGGAGTCCTTCCCATCACATTTGCAATCTTGTCATTGTCTAAGCAACAGCAAGATCAAGATAAGTGTGACAAGATCGGGACTCATTGTGACATAATGTTTACAGCCAGTGGTATCTAGCGTTATCTCGATCTGTCAACGCCTCTACTAATGGATATGCTGGTCCTGGATCGAAAACTGCTATTGATGCGTCTGGTTATACTTCTGGTTCAAC
>LPNX011232026.1:212036-297953 GCA_001517045.1 Pseudotsuga menziesii
GTAAATTATTATGAAGTTGAACTAGATTTAATTTGCATTTTAATGGATAACGTTAATGTCCTGAGGCTAATGCTAACATGAAGAAATCCATCGAGAGAACGTTAATGTCCGACCAAGTGATCGATTATGAGCATTAAGAAACTGGTTACATTTAATAGGCAAATGTATTATCTATCAACTTAAAGCACCATGAATCAACACGCATTTTTACATAGTCAACTGAGTCTGTTATGCATTTATATATATATAGCAAACCAAAAAACTTCAAAAATTACATTGCGATATATATATATATATATATATATATACATACCACAGAAGCAAAAATTGTTTTTGCGCAAATCAAATGAAAAGTTTCAAACTGTTCAGGAACCGGGTGTCTCTCCAGGCTATTAAAGTTCTATACAGAACTCAGTTCCTTTTTTATGTAATGCTGCTACATAGCAGAAGACAGAACATACTTGTATGTAAATATTTTGTTTTATGATCAATATGAAAATCTTTGGAAAAAATATATATATACGTAATCGGTATGATAAAAACCGAAACTCCCTACTATAATCCTGCACTCTTATGCATATAGAGAGAGAGAGAGCAAACTTACATAGTAAGTTCATTACTCTTCCTTCTTTCTGCCGATCAGTGTCCAGAGATCTGTTGAACCATCTTTCCCGGGACTGTCCAGCAGAGCCTTCAAATCATCCTCTGCATTAGTGTCTTCGTTAATGTTTGACTCGTTTTTAATCTCCCTATTCCACCCAGAAGCAGCGCCATCCATTCTTGATCGATGCATATATAGCCATGTTAGAGGTTGCAAGAGCTCTTCTGAATCATTGGGATTGCGCCATTGCAGAGGGAGTACATCAGTATTACTCGTATAATTTGCTGTGTTGAGACCACTGATTCCTGTAGAAGGAAGAAGTTGCAGCAAGTTATTATTCTCAGTAGGAGTAGGAGTAGGAGTAGGGGGATGCACATATTGAGTCCCATGTGTAAGATCTTGCTGGAACTCCACCGGACGTTGTTCTTGATGTTGCTGCTGGAAAAAATCAAGCCTTGGATACTGATAAGCTCCTCCTCCTCCTGATTGTTGAAGAGGCAATAGACCGTGACCAGCATGAAACTCAATGCGGCTACCAAGATTCATGTTCTCTAACCTACTAGTGCTTGTACCCATTCCCCATTCTCTCCTTCGTTTTGTCTCTGCAAGCTCAAACTCTAACTCATCTATTTCAGTGAAACGTCGTGACCTTTTAGCTTGATCAGCAATGTTAATCTGATCTTTAACAATGGAGTTTTGATCTTTTGAATATTGCTTTCCTCCTAAAGTAAAGTAGCTATTGCAATCGAGGCATTTATACCTGGCCTGCAACACCTTGGACGAATTATTATCGAAGTATCTGAACTTTGTATTTCGTTGATGGCAAATGCTGCAAATGGGCTTTGCTTCAGACTCTTTCAAAGCTTTTCTCAGTTCTTCATATCTGGGCATCTGATTCACAATCACTGGCACACGGATCTTGTATGAACCAGTGATCTGAGGAGAATGCTCGAACTGTGCTTCCGGCATATACCTTCGAATCATATCTAACACGTTTTCATCCATATTGCAACAGCAAATTTCAGTCGTGATCCCAGTAAAGGAGAACTCGATTTCATAAGAACTTGAGTTGTGATTGAAGAGTAGAAAAGACACACAGATTCGCGAGATAATTAGAAGGATAAGTTTGAAACTTCATACTTTTTCAAGGCTTTTTGGAAGCTTTAAAGAAAACGTTTTTAGAAATAAAAGCAAAAATCACTTTTTTTTATTCGTCATTAAATATTTAAAGCAATTTTTCGCTAAATAATATTTAAATTATTTTTAAATTCAAAATGAGAAGACCATAAGTACTCTGGTTAATTTGAAATTCAAAAATATATCCCCGTTGATCTGCTCTGTGCAAAACGTTCGAGAAAATATGTTTACCATGGCAGGCTCGAGAGATCAAATTTGAAGGGTGGGTTTTATTCAATACGAAGGTCATTTATTCTTGTAGGCCTTCATCTTTCAAGGGCAATATAAACCATTGTATTATCAATTTGTAATTTGTATTTCAACTGATAAGTATAAATTAATTAAATTTTTTCAAACTAAACAAAAAAAATGTTTTTTCAAATTTTTATAATTTTTAATAATTGAACACCCCTTATTATTTATTTTTGTGTAAAAAAATAATATATTTTCAATAAAACTTATTTTGAACATATTAAGTTGTCATGTATATATATTTTTATAATTTTTAATAATTGAGCACTCCTTACTATTTACATAAAAAAATGATATATTTTCAATAAAACTTATTTTGAACACATTAAGTTGTCATATGTGTATCATTAATTTTAAACTTCATTAACATAACAACTATTCTATTGTATTTTTTCAAGTTGGAGCACACTTCATTATACAAAAAAAACTACTTAGACTATGTCATAACCATATTGGGGCATCCACTTGCAAACCAAGCTTGAGAGATGTAAGAATGATAAGGATTGGGCACCTAAGAAAAAATAATACACAACTCAGAAAAACATCACAAAAAAAATTCCTACATACCAAGCAAGTTAGCAAAGCTAGCATAATCGGGGTCAGGGCATCAATTTTTTTTGTTTAACACTTGTCGGTGAGAGCATCCATGTATGTGATGGAGGGGCAATGGAATCAAGCCTAAGTCAATTGAATCCTTGCAACTCAATGCATGTCTGAGTCTCAACAATCTGCCTTTTAAATTGAACCAAAATACCAAAAGAAGTTTATTAATGACTAGATTTGAGAAAGTTATAGGTGTGAGTAATTAAGGGCTCGGGGCTCTAAAATTTGTTGTGTTTTGTACTAGTCCACGATTCAGTGAATCGACAGTCAAGGGTAGGAATCTAAGTTATTTAATGAAAGCAATTAATGTGTATACCTATATGTCGAAACTATTTTCCATGATGATGCAGGCCACTACCCTCTTTATTGTCTTACCAAAGGCATGATAATGAGGAAGAAGACCTAAAATTATGGACTTCACCTTCAAAGAATGCCTTGCAATCACAATGGTGAGGAGTGATAAGAAGATCATAGCAATCCAACTTGTCAAATCTCAGTTGATAGTGTTAATTAAAGACTTATATGGTAAATTTAATGTAAGACTTACTTATAGTTGTCTCTTACTCTCTGTGCCTTGACCCAATTTGTATTATAAGGTGAGGATGTGCATGCATAATAATCCTTATTTATGACTATGAGATGGGGATTTAAAGGGAAGATGATGTAAAGAAAAGTAATTTTTATATGTATTTTGGTGGCGCTGAGGACAAATGTTGTGAGAAACCACAAATGTTTGGAAGGACAGAGGGAGATTGCATCATGATCATGCCACCCGTCAAATTGAAGACTATTCTTGAACCAACAATTTTTTTTTATTAATAACCATTGCTTCTCCATATCGTGTGCCCAATGGCACCTCTCTATAGCAATGCATAAATCGACCTTAGCATAGTTTGTGATCCTAGCGACATGCCATTATTTTTATAATTTGCATGACATCGAGTGTTGTTTATAGTTGTCGTGAGTCCATGATATTCATGCAAGAAATGAAGTCTTGTAGAAGAGGACTCATCAAACTGGCCTTTTGAATTTCATTTTGACGAAAAAAGAGTGGACATTGGTAGAGATGTTCACATAGGTAGTAGGCACAAAGTTTTGACCTTGTTTCGGGCCTAGTTGTAGACTAGTAGTTGTTCCTTTTCATTATAGTCGTAGTTGTTTACACATTGTCACACTTTAGATTGCAGCCCCAAGTGACTCGGGAGTCAGAGTCACATATCGATGGCTAGTGCCTCATAGTCATCAATGATTACTGGTCATCTTGCACAGGTAAGCAGTGAGTGCATGACATGAGTGAGTGACTAATTATAATTGATCATACTTCCAATATTTTGAATGATGAGTTGAACTTTATAGAATAGGAATTTCAACATCTTGAGAAATTTATATGGATGGGTAATTTCAAATGTTGCCCTTCTTTTGAAATGTTGATAAAAATTATGCCCTTCTTAATTGGAAGGAAAAAATTCAGATTTTAAATTTTTTTTGAAGGGCAATTTTAACTTTACACTTCTCGGAAGGGCTAGAACCCTTTGGAAGGGTTAGGAAGGGATCGATTTTGAACATTGGCAACAATATTAAATATTTAAAAAAGAGAAAATATGTTTAGGTACTCTCATATTGGTGGACCATGGCAGGGATATTAAATATTTAAAAAAAAACTATGGAATATTATTTTACATTTTTTAAATTTAGATATGATTTTCTATTTTAAATATAAATTTAAATTAGCAATAGTTTAAATATTTTAGGTTTTCAACCATTTCCTATTAAATTTTAAGGTTTTTTTTTTGTTTAGAATAAGGTTAGAAAACCTTGAAAATTTCTTAGAATCATTTATATCATTCATATAAAGTGCATAATGTAAGTGTTACAAAGATTTTTTATTTGCATAAATTGCATAATGTGACTATACATGGGTTTTTGACTTGTATAAATTGCATAATATGAGTGCTACAGGTTTTCTTTTACATTGTTGAATCTATTTATGCATTCAAAAATGCAATTTGAACACTTAAAATTTTGGATTTCACCCAACAAAAAAAAACCAAAAAATAGTTATTTATAGAATATGTCAATAAAATTTAGATTGATTAGAATAAAATTGTAAATTATGATATGATATTATAATTATTAATTAAAATATTATATATATTTTAATATTTGATGACAATATTTAAATAAAGTTTTTTTTGTGGGGAATGGGAAACATCATCAGTCTCATACTCGCGTGACACAGGGTCGATTCCAACGGCAATATAACCCCTAAGTGCGACTAGCTAGGGGATCAGCCTTCACGCGCATTTCATCAAGACTCGAACCAGTGACTTGCTTAATAGCCTCTACGCCTTATCAGAACGTGCAGTTTCCAATCGACCTACATCCCTATCCCCCTCTTTAAATTGAAGGACATGGGGGTGAGATTTGATCCATTTATGTGTGCACGAATCACAATATTATTTTAAGTAACAATATATCTAGGTGTAACCACACGTTTGACCCTACCTCAAGGTGACCCGATGGGTTCAGGTTAGGCCCTCATTGGAATTGAACTATGTCTACTTGTGAAAAACTCATCGCTCTTCACCAATGGATCCAACCCATTTGGGACATGAAGGTGGGATTTGATCCACTTATGTGTCCATGGGTCACAAGATCATTCAATATAATATCTCTAGGTGAAACCACACGTTCGACCACTACCTCAAGGTACCCCCATGGCTCTAGGTTAGGCTCTCACAAGAATTGAACCTTGCCCACCCATGAGAAACCCCTCATTCTTCACCAATGGATCCAACCCCTTTGGGATTTTTGTTAGGAGGACATGGGGGTGGGATTTGATCCACTTAAGTGTCCACAGGTCACGAGATCATTTAATACAATCTCTATGGGTGGAACCACAAGTTCGACCACTATCTCAAGGTGCCCCCATGGCTCCAGGTTTGGCCCTTATTGGATTTGAACCTTGCCCACTAGTGAAAAAGTCATCGCTCTTCACCAATGGATCCAACCCCTCTCTTTGGGCTAATGTTAGGAGGACATGGGGGTCGAATTTGATCCACATGTGTCCACGGGTTACGAGATCATTTAATGCAATGTCTTTGGGTAGAACCACATGTTCGACCAATACCTCAAGGTGTCCCATGGCTCCAATTTCGGCCTTCATTGAAATTAAACCTTACCCATTGCTAAAAAACTCTGACTATAGAATTTTAATTTTAACTAATTTTATATTTCAAATTTTAATATAATAAAAAAAAATTAATTTCAAAAAAATATTATTTTATTTTTATATTTTAAATAATATATTAAAATTAGGTATAAATTAAATAAAATTAGCAACTCTTTAAAACGAAGTTGGTCCCACAAATGACAACCAAAACAAGCTCAACAAAATTAGTAACCTTTTTAAAACCAATGTTACCCAATACACTGCTATTAAAATCACGTTGAGCAAAATTAGAAGGTTTATTAGACAAAATCTTTAAGAAGATTTAGTGAAAGGCTTAAGTGAGTTCCAACTAAGCAATGCTAAAGCCATGCCTTAGAAAATCAAATAAGAAAGCACACTACCCTCCAAATTCTCATTACAATGCAAAGCTAGCCATCTTGGTTAACGTTGGTGGTCAACCTTAGAGCTTACGTTTCTATATATAAGTTTCCCCATCTTTTTCTCCTTTAACGTTGGTGGTCAACCTTAGAGCTTTACGTTTGTATATATATACCCTAAAACCCTATCTTTTATCTTTAACTTTATTTGAATTTACACGTGAGTAACTATAATATAACTAATGGGTTTAACATCTAGATTATTTTATATAATAAAGTAGAATTTATTACAATTTATATATTATAGAGAGTTTTGAAAGTTTTTGTACAAGTTTTTTGAGCACACTAACAAAATTTTAAAGTAAACGAAGTATTTTTTTTAGAAGAAAAAATACCAGTCTTTGTTATTCATATGAATCAAAAGACATCTTTTACAATATCAGAATGTTGATACTCTGATCCCAAGTCCATGCATCTACCAAAGTAGATATCAATACATAGCAGCAAATACATCAAATACAAATCTGCAATATAAGAGCCAGATCCCAGAACCAACAGCAGCATCTGAGAGATATATACCGCAGCCAAAGCAAATGGAAAAAAGTCTGATCATAGCAGACTTTACTCATCATCCCTGATAAACAGGTCAGAAAATACTGAATATATCGAAGATGAACTTCAGACATACAAAATCAAAGCATCGCAGGCTCGCAAGAAGGACTCATCATGGAGCAGCAAGAAGTAATCTATCAGAAACAGGAACCATTGCTGAAATAAAAAGATATTCAGCTACTCTAAAAGAGATTTAATAATCCTTGATTTACAATCAATCCATCCAAAGATTCAGAGCAAGAAACAAGGCCCATATCCATCTTCATGCCTTGCTTAGAGAGTTCATCTGCCTGCATGTTATGCTCACGATATGTATGTCTAAAGGTCACCGACGGGGCCCTTTGTAGCATAAGTCTAATGTCGCGACACCAGTGCATCAGAGAAGGCACATCGAGTGCAGAATTCCTGTTTAACCATGAGATAATAACCAAAGAATCCCCATAAATCAGCTGAATAGGAATACCCATCAGATAGCTGACTTTTAGAATTTCCCAGCAGGCCAATAATTCGAGCTTCTACCACAGCCCATAGAAAAACTGTAAAAATGATAATCATTTATATAAATCACATATATAATCTGCTGCAGCACCATCGAAAAATCCACATGGGAAACATTTAAGTGGGTCTGGGCCAATAATGCGAGATTTATGAATTTTTATAGGCACAGGATATGTATGTAGCAGGCTTTCAATTCTAGCAATCAAAGCTGAGAGGGAAGGCTTCTTATTTTCAAATAGGCTGAAGTTTCTAGTGAGCCAGATTCCCCAAAATATAAACAGGGGCAGGTAGAAATAAGGGGCAGATTTCGAAATACTAGTGAACCAGCAATCCAAATAGGAGTGTACAGAACTGAAGATGGGGAAAGAGCATCTGAATTTTTTCTCAAAATAAGAGTATAAACTAATCGAGAAAGGGCAGCAGAAAACTAAGTGATGTATATCTTCCAGGTTATTCTCACAGAGAGTACAACGACTAGGTCCATTGTATCCTCTAGTCTGCAATTGTTCCCAAGTTAATATCTTTTGAAATATCATTAACCAGGAAAAACATTTTATTTTCAGTGGGATAGACAAAGTCCATAGAATTTTCAGAACTTTGTCATTTAATTCGGAACAATTATTTGAAATAATACAAGTATAACCTTCAGCAGCAGATAATGGTCCAGTATACTTGTGATGAGTCCAAATTAGGGAATCAATTTGGTCAGTAAGCCGAATACGTCCAAATTCCAGACCTCTAACATAATTTTCCCATATAGTCTTCCACTCACCAATAAGATCAAGCTCTTTAGCAGAGAAACAGTAACCTTTGGCATTTGGAGCCTGATTGCGAGCCTGAGCTAAAGAGCAAATGCCATAATCCTCTAAATATTCTCTCAATCTTCTAGGCAGAGTAAAAGAGGAACCCATACCCACGATAGGATCAGCACCCAGGCAAATGGATTCACCGTTGCCAACTTGCCAGGAAATACCTTTGCCAATCCATTTTAAGGTAGCAATGAAGCCCTTCCAGATAATGGAGGCATTGTAGAAAATAAAATTCTTATCCCTGAGCCATAAATGAAAAGGATTATTTTTCATATATTCAGTGGTAATCAGAAGATTCCAGATGCCTTTGCTGTTGACTGCCATCCAAAAAGATTTCATCCTCAAAGAAAGACTGAAAACAGGGAGGTGCTTAATACCCCATCCACCGTGAGAAGTGGGCCAAGCCAATAGATGCCAATCCACTAGATGAAATTTTTTAGTCTTTTCAGAAGATCCCCATAAAAAGGAAAATATTAACTTTCTGAGCTTATCTAGAATAGAAGACGGAATCGGGACCAAAGCCATCCAATATACAGGCATGCTAGTAAGAACAACACGGATAAGTATAAGCCTACCTCCCATAGAAAGAAACATGTTTGTCCAATGAGAAATTTTCTTTTCAAATTTCGATACCATCCATAGCCAGTCTTTAACCAGGTAACAATTTGGTTTCAAGAAATATCCCAGATAAGTAAAACCATTCCGAAAATCAGCAGACCTATAAGGAAGGATATCTGTAATTCTCTGAAGAATTGTCTCATCAATACCTTTTTGAAGAAAACAAGATTTGTGCACATTTATGCACATGCCTGAGGCCTCACAGAAAATTTCCAGAATACCTTTGAAGGCCAGCCACTCTTCAACAGAGCCCAATCCAAAGAGAATCACATCATCTACAAATAGTAGATGGGTGAGGGAGAGCTTAGAAGATATTTTAATGCCTTTAACCTTTCCGACCCGCTTAGCTTCCTCAATCAAGAGACTAAGCCCTTCTATGACCAATATGAATAAAAGCGGAGATAAAGGGCAGCCCTGCCTTAGACCCCGCGAAGCAGGGAAAAAAGAGGAAGACGAGCCATTAATAAGAACAGCAAAATTGGCTGAAGATATGCAACCCAGGATCCAATTAACTCCAATAAGGGGAACCCAAATCTGTATAAGTAAGAGACGAATGAAGGTCCAGTTAACTCTGTCAAAAGCTTTAGATAGATCTAGCTTGAGTATGAGGGCACTTTTATTTTTGGAATTGACTGAGTGCAAGACTTCCTGGGTAATAGCAATGGGTTCCTGGATCAGCCGATTTTTAAGAAAGCCAAATTGTTGAGGAGAAATGGAAGCATCCAAAAATGGTTTAAGCCTCAAAGCTGCAACTTTGGAAATCAGTTTATAGCAGAGATTACATAGGGAGATAGGACAATAGTCAGCGAAAGTAACAGGCAGATCAATCTTGGGGATTAGAGCTAGAAATGTAGAATTAAGAGCCGAAGCCACTCTGCCTGAAGTTCTGGCTGATTCCACCACATTGACAAGGAGGGTACCCAATAGATCAAAAAAGAACAAAAAGAATTCAACTGGCCAACCATCCGGCCCAGGAGCTTTATCTTTTTTTTAAAGTTTGAGAACCCCTTCTACTACTTGAATAGAAATAGGTCTAGAGAAGGAATCTTTATCCTCCATGCTGATAAAAGTGGGAAAAAGACGTATTACCTTCAGCTGAGATTCCAGATTAGTCATCTTATCATCTTCAAACATCGTCTTAAAATGTTTAATACCCAGGGCTTTAAGACTTTGATCATCAGAAATCCAAGAATCCGTCCCATCTTTTAGACTCCAGATAGCATTTTGATTTTTTCGAGCTGTAGCCACAGCATGGAAATACTTGGTATTAGCATCTCCCTTAAGAGCCCATGTCATTCTGCTTTTAAGTCTTGCAGTAGAAATTTCATGATTAGACAATTTTTGCAGAGCATCTTTTAGAGAGTACAGTTTAAGATGCTGATCCTAATTGAGTATAGCTGACTTAGATGAAAGAAGAAGAGAGCTAATTTCCTCTTCCAAAGCAGCAGACTTATCCTTCATTTTTATAGCTTCAGCTTTAGTCCAAGTTTTAACCTTATCTTTAAGAAGGTGGAGTCTGTAGCAGAGATCATACATTGCATCCTGAGAAGGGTCCGGTTGAATATTGGACCATTCAGAGCGAACCATTTGAACAAAATCTTCATTATCTAACCAAGTATGATTAAATTTAAAAGGATAGGCTCTGGGGTTTTGTTGGCCTATCCACTCCAAGACAATAGGAAAGTGGTCAGAAATCCCACTTCTGTGAACCCAAGCTCTATACTTTGGAAAAGAGCTGATCAGCTGTTCTGACAGCAAAAAACGATCCAATCTTTTAGATATACCTTCTTCCCCCATCCTCCCATTCCTCCAGGTCGGACCCACACAAGGAGGAGAAACATCCACTAAATTGTGATCAGAGAAAAGATTCGAAAAATAAGGACCCAAAGGATCTGGAAGGGATTTTGATCCCCAGATTTCTGAAGCATTCAATGTAAGATTTAGATCCCCTGCTAGGATGAGATTAGGCAAAGAAAGTAATCCCCCCGAAGCTGCAGCTTCCCAGAAAGAAATATGATTAAGGTAGGGACCATAACAGTTTAAAATAGAGAGGTTTAGGGAAGAACCCCTGACAGAGGCTTTTAGTAGAATACCAGCAACAGTTTGGAAGGCTTTGCATTTAATGATTTTAGGATTCCAACCAGAGAGAATGCCTCCAGAGAGGCCATTTGAACTCAGAGCACAAAACTCCCAACCCGGGCAGAGCTTAGAAAAAGCCAATAAAGCAGGATAAGTACTAGACATAGTTTCTTGTAAAAGGACAACATCAGGAGAGATAGATGACAGCAGATGACGGAGACTTTTTTGCTTGGCCAGACTCCCTCGGCCACGAACATTCATGGAAAGGATGCGCATTATGAAACTGAAGAGTCAGGGGTCGAAGCTCTAAGGACCTGATGGGAGGTTGAAGAATGAGAACGCTCAGTAGCTTTTAATCTCTCAGAAAGGGGAGTGTGAGGAGCCTGGAGAGAATCAGTAGATTCATGGGGGGGTTTAGTAGACTTTTTCTTTCGCCTAATAGTGACATTCTTAAAGCGGATTGAATCAAGGGGGAGAACCGAGGGGGAGAGAGGTGACTTATCAGAGAATATACTTAATGACTTTTTCAAAGAGGGATCAGCGAAGGAAGGAGAAACTACTGGACTAATAGGGGGAGAACCAGAAGAAAGGGGCCTAGTCTGACCCGAAGTGGAAAGAGGGGGGAAGTCAGCTTCAGTAAAAAGAGGAACAGGGGATAAGTCTGATAAATGAGTAGAAGGGGGAATAGTAATGTTCTGGGCATCAGAAGCAGCTCCTACTAGTATTGGAGCTGAGGGGGAACAAGGAACATGCTCCTGAATCATTGAGTCTGACAAAGGAGGATCCAGCAGATTAGGCTCCTTAGGGGGAGGAAGGGAGGGAGAGAAATCAGAGGGTAAAAGAGATTTTTTTCTACTAATCACTGAATCAATTATATCCAGGTCGAGATCAGAAACTTCCCCATAAAGTGAAATAGCATTTTTTAACTAACCATGGCAGGAGGCATTTTGAACCGGAGTAGAGCAATGTTGTAAAGGAAAGTATCCTATGGCTAGGGTTTAAGAGGCCATCAACGTACTGGGGTTGAAAGAGAGATGCACAATGTTCAGCAAGTATATAACAGCAAGTTTCAGAGATGAGAAAGATCCACACCTGATAAACTGAAGGCTGGTCCAAGCTTTCTCTTCAATCCTCTTCTTGCTCCTCTCGCTCCAAAAGACCTGCAAAACAAGTTATACCTTCCTCAAACCATTATGACCACATATAAGACAATGATAATCAAATAAATATAAACAAATGATCTGAATAACATTATCATATGATCAGAAATAGAGATTCAATCACACATTGAACAATGATTTGGCAAGAAGAAGGACATCACATCTTTATTAATCTTGAAAACAAGTACAAATATACCTTCTATTCAAGTTTGGCACCTCACGAAACCTTGATCTGGATCTGCTGCTTCTCTTCTCCAAAGAACTCAACCTCCAAGCTCTGCAACACAAGGGGAAGACCTCTAGGGCAAAGGTGTGGGCAAAGAGAGTCCCAATTCCTCCAGCATAACAATGCATAAATTCAAGTCCCCTTTCATGGGCCTCCCTACCTCTATTTATATGATGAAGAAGAGTTATGGGCGAAGCCAAAGTGGTTACAACTGAAGGAGTCAGTTGTATAACTACCCAAACTAACTCAAAAGGCTTGTTTTTATGTTTTAATGTTAAGAAACAGATGCACGACTATGAAGGAGGACAACCCACGCATGATACGTGAGTTTACACAAGAGCAACTCGCGAATATATGCATGCGTGACTTGTAAAACACAAGAGTCGCGAGTGATGCGCGAGTTGCACATAAGGAGAGTCGCGCATACACAAAAAAACACATTTTTAAGGTATTTCTGGGCATTTTCAGACTTTGGTGTCTTCTGGAAAGTTTTAGCTAACTGAAATACCTTTCCAACAGCATAGAAATGAGGTCAAACGGAGTTACAGAACTCAAGATATGGGTCCTCCAATTTAGGTGTTTTTTCAGTGACTTTCAGTGACTTTCATGAAGTGTCGACATGCGACGGAATCATGGGAAAGTGGTCACAGGCAGAGATGTGTCATTTTGAGCTATAACAAGCAATCCTGTGAGGGAGATAATATAGGAGATTTAATAAATGAATCATTTAAATATCGATTAACAACCCCTCTATGAATGGAAGGACATTCACGACGCAGATGGTCGGTCTCTTTGCAAATACTGCATCTAAAGGGAATACCCTGAAAATCCAAGCGTTGGATAATCAAGCGCTCATGACAGAGAATCTCAATTTCAGCTGGAAGGCCTTTAGTGATATCAATTTCAACAAGAATTTTAGCCTTCCATTTATCAAAAGTTTTCATAAAATCATCTTCAAGAGCCACAAACAAGCCGATAGTGTTTCCAACTCCCTCCAAAAGAGAACGATTCCAGAGAGGGAAGGGAAGTCCTGGGAGGATAGCCCATAAATGGAGTTTTTTAACTCTTTCCCTAACTGGGTCAAAGTTTACATGCCAACGATCAAGCACTAATGAGCCATTGCCTACCCTCCATAGATGGCTTAATATCTCAGAGGCATGTGAGTCCTCTAAGAAGACAAAAACTATCCATCCCCGGACCAATAGGATGATAGAGGGAACATAGGTTAGAAATGGTTTCCAATACTCAGAAGCCCAAGAAACCCAATCTTTTTTCTCCATGGAGGCATATTCCAACCTGCCAATTAATGCCCGACGACTCAAAGCATCCACCCTATCCATATAAATATCCCGACCAACCACATAGCGTAGTTTACCTTCCATACATTTGTATGCCTTTGCCTTCCTACGTCTTTGATAACGGATAGGGCCATGGTCAGAACTAGGGTTAGGAGACCCATCATGGGTCTCCATCATCAATACCAAGGGTGAAACAACCCAGAAAAACAGTCCCCAAAACCGATCTAAAAAACTCAGTCAGAAAGTAGACCACTGGAACAATCCCCAGGTTTGGGAAAAGGAACTAATAGGGTGAAACAGGCAACAGTGAGAGGTCTCAGATATAGCACAGAAAATAGGGGAAGACAGGCATGTTCCAACAAAATGATACAATCCAGAATCTAAGCCAGTCCAATAAATAGATCAAAACCGCAAACTAAACAGACATAACAATAGAGGATAAGGGCTGAATACAGTTCATATAATCATATCAATATCATAGAAATATGATCAATAGGGAAAATCAAATCTTTCAGCTTTGCAACATCTGTAAAAAGACCATGTGATACAGAAGCAATACGAGCCACCGAGTATAAAACTCCACTCAGTTAGCAAATAATCCCCATACAATAGCTCAGACCTACTATGCCAATGAATTTAATATCGCATCAACATAGAAAGAGTCCACCATTTATTTATAATGACTGTAGAAATCCCAAAACCATCAAAACAGGAGGCATATAAATGCATAATGGAAATAATGAGCAGCCAATAGAGGGCACTGAAAATAATGTTGAATATAATCCTGAATCATATAAAACTCAAACAACTCAGATCGGCTTGAGCCTCATAAAAAATCAGCACAGAAATTTCACATAAAATAAACAGGCGATCTTCCAGGTGAAACAAAAAACATATGCAGAACATAAACCAGATCGCATACTCAAAAACCACCAATATGATATCCAAATAAAAAACCTCAAGGACAGTCCGTCTCACCCCAGAAATAGAAGAGATACAATCAGACCTTTCATAATGGACATTCCAGCAAGTATATAGACCTTATCAAAATCATAGCATATCATTCAATACCATCACAACAAGAAGTAATATATTCAGACCTCGAGCACAGAGCATCAATGTCTAAAGGGCTGTTAACAAATTTTTAATGCAAAATCGCAGATATCGAGTCCTAGCAATCACAGTCTACCAATAAGCAATCAAATAGATAGTGATGTATGTCAGGAAGACAATATATATCTCAAAAAAGCCAGAAAGACATATATATTTCAAAACAAAAACGGCCAGATAGAAATATATATCTCAGCAATACTCAGTGAGGAAATTTCAAGTGCAGGATAATCGAAATAACCCCGGATATCAGTTACAAATATACTGCTGAAACTTTAAAGCTTTTGAAACCGATGAAATCGCAGACCCATACAGCGCTGGAATGTAAGAACCCAGAATAAAAAAAACCAATACCAAGAGGCGCAAGACTTAGGGTTAAACCTCCATACTAACCCTAACTAGAAAGGACAGGCAACAGGCTAACCCTAGAAGCAACAAGAATAGATAGATCAATCAATCGTTATCATAGCAAGGAATACAAGCGGCCGCCCGGTAAGCTGGGGTTACATAAAAAACAGGAAAACAAATGGGGAAAAACCACTTCCCTATGAAAAACTGACCAAGCGAAACATATGGCGAGGGTATAAATCAGACAGACCCCATTATTATAGCCAAACTCCCGACATATACAAACAGAAGGACAAGTCACTGAAACAAGACACACAACAAGTCCAAAATAAAAGAAGTTCACCACCCAAAACGACCAGCGAAGAGGGTGTACGAACCGAACATTATGAAAATTCCCACTTTTTTAATACTGGTTGGTACTAGTCCTCGATTGAGGAGGGACTCCAGTTGCCGGGAGTGGCTAGGGCAAACAATAAGGCAGTCCAAAAAACCCAAACCAATAAACCAGAGGGAGGGTGACAGAGAAAAAGGCCGATACACAGAAAAAACCAGACACAGTAAACCCTTAACGCCTCAAATTAAATAACGAAGAACAGATAGGGAGAAACCAGTTATCAAAACGGCCGGAACCTATAAGAAGCGAAGCCGCCCAACTCCATCTCTGCGGACGCAAGAGAACACTTCGTTTAGCCAGCATACAAACCCTCGCACGCCATCCATCCGCGCTCTCCTCTCGTTTTCATTAACTAACTTAGTTAAGTAAACTAAGTATTATTCTTCTTAAGGTTCGACAGACCAAAGTTGGTCTCAATAGACGTTAATCATCATCATCAATTAATTTTAATGTAGAAATATTTATTTAATAAAATATTTAAATTTAATAATTTTATTATAT
The DNA here is from genome assembly GCA_001517045.1 of Pseudotsuga menziesii. NCBI lineage: Eukaryota > Viridiplantae > Streptophyta > Pinopsida > Pinales > Pinaceae > Pseudotsuga > Pseudotsuga menziesii. The sequence goes on from LPNX011232026.1 coordinate 227,871, forward strand.
AATTAGTTTTAATATATAAATATTTATTTAATAAATATTTAAAATTAATATTTTTATTTAGTTTAGTTTAATTAATTTTGTTGTGTTTGTAAATATATTAAAATGAATTATTTTATATAGTTAAGTATAATTTATTAAAATTTAAATATTATATAATTAGTGTAATTTTTAGATATGTATTTAATATAAATTTTAAAATAAATAATAATATTTTTTTCAAATGTGGTTTACTAATTGTTAGAGGGCTACTTAACACCCCTGGTTTGAAACCCCATTATTTTGTTAATATAATTTTGTAAAAGGTTATGAGCCCCTATAAGGGTGAACTCATGTTGTAATTGTTTTGTTAATATTAAATTTAAGTTGGGAGTGGCAGAGCACACACTAAATGAACGAGGACTCATGTATTCACCTAGCTCAGTGAGGGGGTGGTGTCATATAGCCTAAAAGCTAAGTATGACCCTATTTAACTCTTCTTACCTTATAACTTTGTTAAACCCACACTTTCCCTAATTAATTCCTTAAACATGTTTTTGAAGCTAAAAAGGGGGTTAAGAAGTTAATGGAAAAATTGGACAAGTGTTGCAAAAATGGGAAAAGGGGCATACAAGGTTTGTGGAACCTTTGAAAAAGGAGAACAATGAATAGAGGACACAAAAAAAAGGAAAGCAGAGGAAAACTAGCAGGAGAGGGATAGAGAAACAGAGAGACGAAGAGAACGTAGGAGAAAAGAAAAAGAAAATGGATTGTGCAACATGGGAATGCAATAGCATTGGGAATAATTTTGACTGAACATAAAATTCATAGTCAATTGAAATCGCTATAGGGCAGAGAAACAAGTCCAATTCCAGAGAGAGGTGTCCAATTTGACCAGTTTGTGGCAGTTGGGTCAGTTGAGTGAACTTGTAATCCCAAGCCTGTTCTGTTACCTTTTTAGTTGATAAATTTTCCTGGGTTTTGCTTCTAGTTGCACCAATGATATGACAATGGTGTAAGAAATTCCTTTGGTGGAATTCTAAGCACAGATGCAGTGATGGTTTTCATTGTGGTGCTAGCTAGAATGAATCTAAAGGAAGGAATTGCACAATTTGCATGGATTTGCTAATAAACCCGTAAATCCTATTGCAAGTGAGGAAATCCAAGAGAAACCTTGGACTGGTGAGAATCTATGGTAAATGCATGAGTCTCAGCTCAGGGGTGGAATTCGGTTGAGAAAAAATTTGAGCAGAATTTCTTAAGGTCAGGTGGAGCGTGGTTGCCATGAACCAGTTTCCCATTTCAATTATTTCGTAGATAAGTTTATTTTCCTGGAAATTGTATTTTAATTTATGAAATGGTAAATAATTAATGAGTGATAAAAGTTTTGAACGATTTCCTTGTTAAATTTCCTGAGTTGGATGTAAGGTATAAATTCATTATTTATTTTGATTAATTTGTGGGTATGAAATATGTGTGAGTTTAATTATAGATTAATTATTCAAAAAAATTATGAATGTGACTTCTTTATTCAATGTAGGGTTAAATTCATTCCATGTGGATAATGTTAATTCTCAGGCTTGAAATCGAAGTTGTTTATTTGGAAAATAATCACTCCTAAGAGTTAAATAAAATGTTTGAATTAATTATTTAATAAAGATGTTTGTGTCGCACACATATTGAACCCATTAATTATTTAATAAAGTTTAGATGTTTGTGTCGCAGATATATTCAACCCAATAACTATTTAATAAAGTTTGGATGTTTGTATCGCAGATATACTGGATGAGTGTGTCGAATATATATTCGACCCATTATTTATTTTCCATTTAGAGGTATTGTGGATTTGGAAAACCATGGGCAAGATTTCCGAGTGTTCATGTTGAAGTTCAACTTTTGGGCCTCATTAATGAAAGGTTTTGTATGGTAGGGTTTGCATGTTAAATTCCAAGGGTGGAATTGTTAAAATTATATGTCTTTTCTCTTACATGAATTTGTAAAAGTATAAATAATATTTTTTTTTTCCTTTTTATATTTTAGGTAAGTTAAACTCCCCCTAAAACTTAAGGCAATTTCTATTACGCAGTAAGAATAAAATAAAAGGGGTATGTGGGCATATTGTCTTAACAATAGAAATAAGGTTAACTTATGTTTCGTAAGTGCATACAAACATAATCGCATGAGTATTTATGAATCTCAAGATTTACTATGATTGATTTTGTTTATTATACATTTGTATAAGAGTATATGGGTCTTATGAATTAGATAAGGTTCTACTATTTACTGATGATAATTATGCACTTTAATATGCACTTGTCAGGTTTATGCATGTAACAAATATGCATATAATATTCATTAGAAAAAAAATTGTTGAGAAGTCTACTATGACACAAGGTGTGTTATAGCATGGTATCAAAACTAAGGATTCAACCCTTAGCCTTTAGGATATGTTTGCATATTAAGAGATTTGTGCTATATATTTTATTTAAATTTATATTATGATTGAATTAAATGTATCAATGCGGTTAGTGTAAATTACATTATGCATATGAATTTCGTTGTGAACTAACAAACCTGGATAAATTTTAGATTGCTAGAACAGTATATTTTTTCCAGGGCTTTTAATTTCGAGTTGCTAGAGTAGTGGGCAGGCATAATTGCAAGATGGCCGAGAGCCCTAAAATATCATAGTTTGTGGAAGAAATGAGATTGGGTGATGACCAAAGGACAGATTCCAATGGCCATAAGTCTAAATGGAACCCAAGGAAGTGTTCGATACATTGAGAATATTCAAGTAGGAAATGAAAAGATTCTATAGTAAATGGAGCAGCAGAATCAAATTAACTAATCATTGATGCAGAATTTTATGCAGATGCATAATAAAATGCAGCAAGTACCTTCAGTGATAGTAAGGGAAGGAGAAGACTCCTTAAACAAAGAAATTCGTATAGGTACCATCATTCCAATAATTGAGATGTGCATTCCCAACCCCATTCATTGGGTAGCCATTATGGACATGTGAAATCTGAAATCCATCATAAGCATAGCCCTAAAAGATGGTAGAAAAGAAAAAGAGATGAAAATGTATTACAAGGTGAACTAAGAAAACTTAAGCCTCCTACCTTTGATGGAGAGAATTCTGGGGAAATTGCAGAGATGTGGCTTTGAGAGATGAAAAATTATCTGCAATTGCATAACTATTCAGACAATCAAGATGCCAGGATTGCCACATTTAACCTTCAGGGAAAATCCTATCGTTGGTGGGAACAATTGAAGCAAGTAGAAGGTCTAGAAAGAGAAGAAGATTCTCCTAGAAAATATTTCATAAATACTTCAAGCAAGAATATTTATCACAACAGTATTATGATAAGAAGATGCTTAAGTTCTTTGAACTCCAATTGGGTAACGTGACCATGGACGAGTATGGAAAGATATTTTTGGAGCAGTTAAGCTATGTGGATTTTATTCAAGAGGATAAATAAAATTCCAACATTTCCTTAGTGTCCTGCCAGCATTCTATAAAGACCGAATCAATTATGATCAGCCACTTACATTGAAAGAGTGCATAAGGAAGGAAAGTTCTTGTATGAACAAGGAAATAACAGCAAAGACCTTCGCAAGAGCTGGAAAAGTAATTTGAAGAAAAAATAGGAATAGAGGAAAAATGGATTCAATCCCTTTGCTGGTAAGGAGGAACGCTTCATTTCTTTCAAACAACCACGTCATAAATTAGAACCAAGGATAAGTGAACCCATAGGACAAGGGAATTCTGGGTCGGTTAAACGCTGGAGGTGTGGAGGTGACCATTATCTTAGTAGTTGTCATGAGAAAAGAACAAGGATGCTAGAGTTTACAACTTGAAGTAAGCATCTACATTGGGGGATGTAGTCTGTAACATTCTATGCAGCTTTGAAAAACCGCCAAGAATATCATCAATCATCAATGATCGAAATTGAAGGTAAAATTAAGAATTTACCAAACTCACTTTTAATTGATTTCGGAGCTACATTCATTTATGTTAGTACTAACTTCGTTGAAAGATGCAAGCTAATGGGAAGAAAATTGCATAAGCACAGATTGGTGCAATTAGCTAGAGGGATGAAAAGGAAAGTTACAGCAGTGGTTGAAGAATGTAAATTTACCATAAATGGGATACAAACCAAATCTAATTTGGACATAACCCCTATGGGATCTTATGACATTTTGTTGGGAATGGGTTGGCTTGAGTTGCATCATGCGATTCTAGATTGCCATAACAAGGTTCTAACTTGCTTGGATGAGGATGGAAAAAATTTACAGTTAAAAGGCATACCTAGACCGATTACAGTAAGAGAAATATCGGCCATATAATTGAAGAAATACATTCGAAAAATTTTGAGCAGAATTTCTTAAGGTCAGGTGGAGCGTGGTTACATTCGAAAAGGGTTCTTAATTTTTAGATATTTATTCAACGCACCATGCATGGCCTAACCATGACTACTTGATATAGGATGCATTACTATAATCAAGATCATCAGTACTTACTTTCCTTGGGCTACTAAGCTCATAGTATAACATTCAAATATCCACATGGTAGGAGGTCTCTTACCTTTGCCACTCCTTGGCATTTGTCATAATTAAACCATTACCTGTATGGATCCTACTTACACCTTTGACATTACCAATTTAGTCAGTATCTTGCAGAGGATTGTGGAAGCTGCTCACCAACTTTTGATTATGGACTGGTTGCCTTATCCCTTCCTCCAGAGGGTTACTAGTCAGCATCATCAACATATTTAGCCAGGTCCATGTTGTCGTTGGTTTTTCCACTAATGCCAACACCAATGCAATAACCATCATTAGTGGTTCATTATAGATGTATAATCCTCGATATCCTATGTATGCAAAGCATATCCTCATGCATTTCATGCATAAAACTTAGGAAATGTAGTTATAATCAGCAAGATAGGGTTTAAGGGAACTTCCTTTTTCAAGTCCCACATCCTCGCATGGAACTCCTCTTCCACACAACAGCTGTTTTGACTTCATAGTCTTGCTACCTCTAGGCATGCAATCCCTGGATTTGTCCATATTGACAGCAGCACATTTCTCTTTCAAGCAATTACTATCACTTTGCTGCTCCATTCTCATATTCGGGTGATTCTCCCTTGTTCCCTACTGAATAATCTTTCCAACGCCTATCCACATGCCTCATTCTGACCTCGGGTGTGGAAACCACACCACTTCAAATATATTTAGGTCATGAATGTTAATTTTAGTCACCCAGGGTTTTCTTCCTTTTCAGTCCTGAACTGCTGAAAACCCCAATGAGAAATTCACTACAAAACCCACTGGAACACTAGCTGGAATTTGCTGAAAATTCCACTGCAAACAGTTGAAAGCTGCTTGAAAAATCCACTTGAAACCCCAATTTTTCTTTCTCCCTATCGAGTCTCATCCCATCTACAACTCTGACACTTCGGCGATCTAAGCAACAAATTTCTTCAGCGCTCATCGGTGGCCCTAACAACAATAATTTCCCACTACATCGGTGGCTTCCTCAGCTAAATTTTTTCCGCTGTTTCGGTGATCTGAACCACAATCCTTCGGGTGGATAGTTCTTTATTTAGCCGCAACTGCGGCTAACAAACCAACTGTGTTTTTCGTGGATCGTAACTCTGTCAGATGTTGGAACGACTACCAACTGCAATCTTTCGATCGGCGGTCGAAAACACTAACGGCTGCAGCATCGAACGGTTAGTCTTCTGGGCAGCCGCAACGACAAACTCCCAATTGACTAACTTCTCTGACATCTTTCATCAGCAATCTGATCCCTTAACCTTCTCCACCGTATCGACAATTTAACCCTCAAACACATCGGCATCGGCAGTCGAAGCATTTGTCCGTCGGAAGCTTAATGCTCTAGACTTCCGCAACGGTGGCACACGAATGATCAACTTCTTCTGATAGTCGCCCAGCTTTCTGCAACGGCGACCAACAATATCCTTAAGTCTTCCGCAGCCATAAGTCTATCAGCGGTCAGAAGCACTAGTTGTTGCGGCGTCGAAGGGCTAGTTGACTAAGCAGCTGCAACGGCGGATTCTCAAACCTTTAACGTACCCGATCGGTGATCCGATCCCCAATAATTTTCTGACGACCTTATACTTAAACAAAATTTTCAAATTTTCTTCTCATAGGCTATCGAAAGTACTAATCACTGTGGCATCGACGATTGAAGCCTCTATCCGTGGGAAGGATAGTTCACTGGCTAGCCGCAACGACAGACCTTCAATCCACTAACTTCATCTAATGGCCGACGACGCCGAGAAATTTTCAAAATTTTCCCTTTAGTCTTCCTTTTCACCGCTTGATCGGCTCGATTCTCTTCTTTTTTCAGCGAAATAGTTCCATCAGCAACCGCAACGGCAGCCAAATCTACTGAGGCATAACCTGATTGGCATCAACAATCTCTTCTCATCGAAAGACTAGTGCTCTAGGCTTCCGAAACGACGGCGCACGAACCACTAACTTTCGCCAATCCAAACAGCTAACCGTCGCCGATCACCGATGGCCTCAACACTTAGACAATTTTTGAAAAAATTTCTCTTCTTCTTTTCCGAACTTCATCAGCTCAACCATCCTTTATCCTCCACCGATCCATTTCTTGTCCATTGGCGAACACTTCCTCTATCCTTCGTCGGTCAAACAACTATTTGCCGTCGTCGCCCGGAGCTACTGTTTACTAACACCCCGGCATCGGCGACTGGAAGGACTAGTGCGTCGGTGAGATAGTTGACTAAGCATCCATAAAGGCGGCTCGTCAACTTTGATCCTTTTTCGATCGGCGAACTAATCCACTAGCATTTCCCGATGTTTTCTTCACTTCGGCAATTTTCTGTGAATTTTCCCTTTTTTCCTTCCGTCGCGTCGACTGTCGGAGGAACTATCCATCATGCGGAGAGTCCATTACTCAGCCGCAATGGCGGACACATCATCAGTTACATCTTGTCGATGTTCATCAGTGATGAATACTGCTAACATGCTCCGATGGCTGACGAAGTCAATATTTTAAAAAAATTCAGAACTTCTGTGCCCTCAGCGGTTGGAGGCTCTACTCGTCGGAGGCATAGTGGTCTAGTCATACACAATGGCGGCGCTCAATCGGCTAAGCGTCAGTGATCCATTTGTTTATGTGTTCTGATGTGCCGACAGCCAAAACACTTAGAATATTTTCCGCAATTTTTCTTCCAATTGTCCTCCGTCGACTGTGCTTCCGCCTAGCTCTCCGCTGCATCGGAAGTCCTTCCCACTAAGTGTTCCGATGAACCGACAGTTCAAACACTTAGACAAATTTTTGTGGAAGTTTTATGTCATAACTTCTGACCTCTGCTGGGTAGAGAGAAATCCTGCCTCTGTCACTACATCTTTCATGGCCCATTCAGGCCCATGCTGCAACATGAGCTCTGATACCACTCTGTAACGTCCCCGACCCTCTTACCGATGAAGAGGATGCTACTAACACCAAACCAACGGGAAAACAACCCCATGAAGATGAAAAAGGATAAATGTTGATATTAAAAACTTAAACATAATACATACCAAGATGCATAACCCATCATACAAGGATACATAGTTACTCAACATTCAGCAGAAGCAAACATACACATTCCAGCATTCAACATGTTCATCATTTCTCATGAAACAGTAGATATAATTGCAGAGATGAAACATTTAGGAGTACTTATCTTTTGATGAAGAACTCGCCCCGCAACCAGCTACATCGCTGCAACGTTCCACCCAACCATAGGCCAACGTGCTCATCAATCTCTCAGCAACACTACCACCCCCGAGCTGGGCATGATTCCTCAAGGAATAAGGGTTAATGCAGGCTTACACATAACCAAGGTACACAATCATCCAAACCCACACATAGTAGGATTTACCAGGTCATCAAGGAGCTAGGAAAAGCTAAATGCTAAGCTGGTGGCCTCAACACCAGTCTTCTCAAGCATACCCAGCCTCTAATCCCACTCTCAACAATTCGAAGACCAACCACTACATACTGCAGCAAAACAACCCATTCACAACTCTGTGAAGAAGGAAAAGACAACCGGGTGACGGTCCCAACCAGAAGATGAAACACAGTTCAGGTCCAACCACACTCCAGAGTTGTTCTTGGCCCTAGTGTGGCCAAAACAACTCAGCAACAATCCCCAAAGGACGTCTGTTGTCTCAGCAACCAAGAAGCAACCCAAACCAGGGTGAATCGACAGCCCAAACTCACAATGAAAAACAGTCCGCAGTTGGGGAAGAAGGAAAACTCCCAGCATAGACAAGGGAAAAATCAGCCAACGGATGTGGAAATCAGCAGTCGTCCAACATCCAAGAGCCCACAGCACACAATTCCTCAATGCAAACGCTGAAGAAAGTTACACAACAAGAATGGGGAAAGAACCGATTCTCCATCAATATGTGCGTGAGGGGGAAGGATGCGGCCAACAAATATGGAAAACAACAGTCCATCAGCAACAAAGGAAACCCACAGTGATTATTCACAGCCCCGGCAATGGTGGAGGCAAAAATGTTGACTTCATGCGTGAGGAAGGTTAACCGGCCTCCTCCTGCGTGTCCCTGCGTGAGAGTGAACCCACAATGGAGAGAATTCCTAGTAGTGGAGAGAGTGGAGAGTCAGAAGTGCGTGAGTGATGGCGGTGATCAGTTTTTCCTTCCCAACATGAGGGTCAACCTGCTGGTGGAGTGTGCGTGTTGGCAAGGACTGACAGTCCTGCCACACTCCACTCCCAGCCATAACTGCCCCAACTAACAGCAGCAGTTTTTAATGGTGGTAGTTGGATAAGACAAGGAAAGATGGGCAAATCAAACAGGGTGGTGACACATGGATTCCCCCCCCCATGACTCAAGGTTCATCATTCCCCCCCCATTATCCTTTGGAATCATGCCCTTTTCATTTTAACGTTGCACCGTCGTAGCTAGTTGTAGGTTTAGTTTAATTGATGTGTGTATTTACATGATGCCAAACTATAATGTGTCGGATAGCACGATATACCATCGGCAACTATCCATTTTTCTGAAACATACACAACCAAATCGATGGTGGGGATTTTGCCTTTAGCTCCTCACCACGATTAATCACAATATATACATCATGTATCTTTTAATGCAAACAGGATCAAAACCGAGGTGTTACAATCACACGTACTGCAAGCTGAACCTTAAACTCCAAAGGAATTAGAGGTGGCTAAGAATTACCCTTAACAAGCTGAAGGCTTGTTGATGAGGAAAGTAACTGATAAGTCAGTCCAAATGAGGAGCATGTTTAAGACATTTTGTAAGGTTGAAGGTAAGTGTTGTAAATTAATTGTTCATAGTGGTAGTAATGATAATTTGGTGTCTATAGAGATGGTGGACAAACTCAAGTTGAGGAAGACCATACATCCAAAACCCTTTAGGGTTGCATGGCTACAGGAAGGCCATCAAGTTCTTGTGAGAGAAAAATGCTAGGTAAAGTTTCAGATTGGAAGCTATCAGGATGAGGTAAGATGTGACATTATTGAGATGGATGCTTGTCATGTTTTATTAGGTATAACTTGGCAGTTTGACAGGGAAGCAATGCATGAGGGCAAGAGGAATGTCTATTCCTTTGAAATGAATGGGAAGAATCATATTCTTCATCCATTCAAGGGTAAGCAGGAAGAGGTTAATAATCAGTTGATGATGATGACGGATAAGAAAATGGTAACTGATTGGAAGCTGGAGCAAATGATAATGAGTTTGAATTGACTAACATGGTGTGCAGTGGTTGGCTGAAGGAAAAAATAGAACGGCAAGAAATGTCCAATGCAAGTATGGCATTGATGGAGGAAGCACAGTATGAAGTGATTAACAATAATGAGAAGTGTATGGTTACTGAAATTATCTGGGACAGTGATGTGACAGTAACAAGAACAAGAGAAGAAGGCCAAAGACCTCAAGCATAGAATTCTTGGATATCATGCATCATTATGCTAATGAGTTTTATGTTTACTGTTTTAATAGGGAGGCTAAATTATATATATGCAGATGAAGGTGAACTTGTTGACAATTTGTTTACAGGTAAGAGGAAAGAGGATTCTGACTATTTAATGAAGTATGAACATATGCTAGAACCAAAGGACCTATTACCAACACAGTGTTGGAAAACATATTTGAAGGGTCTGTTCAAAATGAGAACCCTGCCCAGGGTTGTATCTTGGGTCTCTACTGCAAGCTTACAGAAAAGTAGCATAAAGGGAGCACGTGGATAGGAGCCCATAAAAAGTTTCAAGCTGGGGAGTCTGATGCAGGAGCATCGTGGCATGCCGACAATGTGACGAGTTGGTCACATGTTGTGGCATATTTTTGGTTTGTTTTTTTTATGAGTCGTATTTTGTTAGCACCAGTAGGAGGGATGTCGGATCATGCCTCCCTGTGTAGAGATCAAGACGTAGGTTGTTTGTTTGTGACAGAGACATTTTTCATCATGCTCTATTTTGTTGTCTTAGGTTACAATTTAGTTTAAATAGGCAGCTTAGAGAAGGGAGAAGGGTTCTACTCTCCAGTATTAGGATTGCAAAATTTGTCGAGAGACAGACAAACCGACGTCTAGTTCCACTTGTAAATGTTTTAGGAAAACTGAAGAAGAGATATGAACTATGTGTTGTGTGTTTGCTTAATAGAAGGATTAACTACGTTTTAGCAGTGTTATTAGGCTAGATGCATTTACTAATTGAGTTGTGAATCTGTGAAGAGCCGACTTCGTCGGTTTCCTGAACTTCTGTGTATTTCTGTAAAATTGTTGATTCGTGCATGAGTTTGTTGCTTGAATAGTTGAATTAGGTTGTAAATGCATGCCTAGGAAGAGTTAGGCTAAGTAATATTAGAGGTTGCAGGATGGATTGATCGATTCCATGATCAATCGGTGCAACGTGCAGGTTTTCTGCCTTAACCAGTTTATTCCAGAGAACGAACAATGGAGATTGAGTCCGCAAACAGCGATCTGACGGTCCAGGAGAGATTTGCAATGGAAGTTGCGAGGATGATAACAGATCCACAAAGATCTGTGAGATCTGCTCCAAATAGTAGATCGACGACCATGGAGAAGGGCGCAAAGATCTGACAGTCGGGAAATTACGGAGGAAAAGTTGCGGAAGGAAGTTCATGGGAGCAACTTTGGGGATTTGGTCACGCATTCCGCATCCCGCATCCCACGACCCGCTTACGGAAGGAAATTTGTGGGTGGGTAACTTTGAAACATTGATTCTGCATCCTGCAACCCACTTATGGAAAGCCTGTTGCGAAAATGTTGTTGTGGAAATAGGGTTGCGGAAAGCTTTGGTGTGGAATCTGAATTGCGGGGAGGCAATTAAGCTCAGAATTTAGCCGAGGGATAAATTTGGCAGTACTGCTAATTGTAGCAGACACCAGATCCTGGAGGTGATGGTAAGGTTGGCTATGGCCGACCCCACCTGCACCATATATATATATATATATGAAAATTACTTAGACGCACCAACACATGGTTTTAGGTACCCAAAAGAATTTACCCACCAATGTTTCTGATACAAAAAGGTGTGTAGAGTCATGCATTTCAGCTTCCCTGTACAAATTAATCATCATGCTTGTAGCCTTGAAGGAGTCAAATGGGCATTGTGTTCTCGCTCAAATGCATGACTGGAGGTTAGCGTGCTCCTGGACATAAGTCGAGTTATTGGATTGTAGCTTACTATGGCATAATCCGATTCAATCATGTTGTAGTTGTGGGTAATGAATTTGTAAATATACATGTTTGTTGCGATGGCATCTATATTGTAAATAAACCCAGCGTAGAGGGTGAGTGAAAGATTACACACTAGCAAGTAAACAAACCCATAACTAGAAAGGCCATTGACAAGTAATGAGGCAGTATGTGTATTCAATTACTAAACCTTGTGATTCCATCAATAGAATAATGAACTATGAAATTCAAAGCGGCAAATATGGAAATGATTTCTTTTAAGTCATGTAAGTGATTATAAATTTATATGTGCAAAAGTTTTTTACGATGTAGTTTTAGCTATTAAGCAACCAAAAAAATCTCACTTATTTGAAGCAGTGTTATACATAAATTCACCAACTGAAATAAGCACATCGCATTTAGACCTAAATATTTTACATTAGAAATCCAAATGGGAAAACCAACATCTGTGGGGGATTTTAGTAAGCTCAAAAAATTATTTCAAAGGGTGAGCTATGCATTCTCAATCAAAGATTTAATGTATTCCTACCATTTTGTGATATTGGAGAGTGCCTTAACTCAAGGACAACCTTTGAACTTCAATCATGTTTCTTCTCCCAAGTTCTTTATGCCTATGTAGTTCCCCTTTCCTTCATTTCCTTTCCATTTCCTTTGGTTGTGGTTGTTCCCTTATCTAACATGGTCCTCCTTTATTCATCTTTGTTATAGAGTTTTCTTCGAATCCCAACCATCGATGTGATTTGTTTCATCTTCTCGAGGCCTTTGGCCTTTTTTCTACAATCTAATTATTGACTTCAAACTTTGCCAACAAACTATTTTTCACAAAGTTTGGAATGAGGATTAAATTCATATCACTCCTCCCCATTCATAGGGTTTTGGCATGTGTTTTGGTCCCCAAAAGATTAACTTGAAGATGTAGCATGTTGTTTTGGCACACTTATTCTTGGCAGCCTTGAAAAAATTCCATCTAAGTTTGAAAAAATGTCGATGGTGACATATTGCATAAGCATTTTCTGTTCTTTGGTTTGCAAGTGTGTTGATCCCTTATTTTGCCTTGACCTCGACTCTCTGAACTTGTTTCTTGGATGTACTGTTGACAAGGTGCAACTCTCATTACATTAAGAGAAGTAAGGTGTTTCTTACATGTGAAAAAGCAAAGCCATTTTTTATAATGGAGTGGAAAAAAAATAACGCGCGCGCATAAATAAACATCCTGACATGGGAGAAATTTAAGTTTACATAGGTCGGTAATTCACTAATAAAATAAAATGGGAGAAAAATTGGTGTTCTGCATCTAATGTCAAGAAAAGTTAAAAATATGTAAAATATAAAATATAAAATAATTACTAGCATCTAGATCCATTTTATCCCTAATATTTTAAGCAGTGAGAAGTTTGCCCTTGGTTTTTTATCCCTCTTTGTGTTTAATAGCTCCAACGATGGCTTATCCTTTCCTCCCATAATACAACATTTTATGAGAACTGTGAACAACTTAGCATTGAAAAAATGCTAAAAATATCTCATTATATAACATGATAAATACACAATAATTGCCATGCTACATACTCTTCTAGAATTCCTCTTAGTAACAAGTTATAGACAAAAAAAAAATTCTCTGCAAGAGTACACTAACCAATTAATGAAACAATGTGCTTAAGGTGCAAGGTTGTAGTAATTTCAACTTCCAAAAAAAGTTTATGGAGAGCATCAATTAAATTTGGCATAAAGTTTATAAAAGGATTCTATTTGTACTAGACATGCCCTATTAGTGTTCCAAGAAGAGAAACATATTCAATACATTCTCATTGCTATCCCTACCATAATTTCATTGCTTTCAAACAAAAAATTATATTCTCTATTTACAAACAACTTTCTCTCATTTTATTTATAACTTCATCATCTCAAAACAACATTTAAGTCTCATACTATAACTTGTGTGAATCTTGTTTTAATATAAATATACTCCAAAATACATAAATATAAATTCAATTTTTAAGAGAAAAACAATGTAAAATTTAGAATTTACCCAAAAAGAATTTACCCACCAATGTTTCTATACAAAAAAGTGTGCACGATCACGCATTTCAGCTTTCCTTTACATTGATCATTGTGCTTGCAGCCCCGAAGGATTCAAATGGGCATTGTGTTCTCGCTCAAATGCATCACTGCAGGTTAGCGTGCAGGCATGGACATAAGTCGAGTTATTGGATTGTAGCTTGCTATGGCATAATCTGAGTCAATCATGTTGTAGTTGTGGGGAAGCAATTTGTAAATATACGTGTTTATTGCGATAGCATCTATAATGTAGATAAACCCAACGTAGAGGGTGAGTGAGAGATTACACACTAACAAGTAAACAAACCCATAACTAGAAAGGCCATTGACAAATAATGAGGCACTATGTGTATTCAATTACTAAACCCCTTGATTCCATCAATAGAATAATGAACTATGAAATTCAAAAGGAAAATATGAAAATGATTTCTTTTAAATCCTGTAGGTGATTATAAATTTATATGTGCAAAAGTATTGTACGATGTAGTTTTAGATTTTAAGCAACCAAAAAAATCACACTTATTTGAAGCATTGATATACAGAAATTCACCAACTAAATTAAGCACATCGCATTTAGACCTAAATATTTTACATTAGAAATCCAAATGGGAAAACCAACATTTGGTGGAGATTTTATTAGGCTCAAAAAATTGTTACAAAGGGTGAGCTATGCAATATCAATCAAAGATTTAATGTATTCTTACCCTTTGGTGATATTGGACAGTGATTTAGCTCAAAGACAACCTTCTAAGTTCATTCATGTTTCTTCTCCCAAGTTCTTTATGCTTATGCAGTTTCCCTTTCCTTCCCTTCCTTTCCATTTCTTTTGGTTGTTGTTGTTCCTTTATCTAACAAGGCCCTCCTTTTTTCATCTTTGTTATAGAGTTGCCTTTGAATCCCAACCATCGAGATGATTCGTTTAATCTTATCGAGGCCTTTGGCCTTTTGTCTACAAGCTAATTATTGACTTCAAACTTTTCCAACATACTATTTTTCACAAAGTTTGGAATGAGGATTAAATTCGTATCACTCCTCCCCATTCATAGGGATTTTGGCGTGCGTTTTGGTCCCTGGAAGATTAAACTTGAAGATGTAGCATATTGTTCTAGCACACTTGATTCTTGGCAGCCTCGCAAAATTCCATCTAAGTTTGAAAAAATGTCTTTGGTGACATATTGCATAAGCATTTTCTGCTCTTTGGTTTGCAAGTGTGGTGATCTCTTCTTTTCCTTTGACCTCGACTCTCTAAACTTGTTTCTTGGATGTGCGGTTGACAAGCTGCAACTCTCATTACATTAAGAGAAGTGAGGTATTTCTTACATGTGAAAACGTGAAGGCTCTTTTGATAATGGAGTGGAAAAAAAATAGTGTGTGTGGATAAATAAACATCCTCGCCGTGGAGAAATTTATGTTTACATAGGTCAATAATTCACTAATAAAATAAAATGGGAGAAAAATTGGTGTTCTACATCTAATGTCAAGAAAAGATAAAAATATGTAACATAAAAAATATAAAATAAATACTAGTGTAGATCCATTTTATCCCTAATCTTTTAAGTAATGAGAGGTTTGCCCCTAGTTTTTTTATCTCTCTTGGTGTTTAATAGCTCGAATGATGCACAGTTCAATGAACTAGTTGAGGCTACTAGAATAGTTAAGCATCCATTTTGGAACCTCATGAAGCGCACGAATATGCCTCTGCTTATCATAGCAACAGACTGGTATCAATGCCATTATGTTCTATGCTTCCGTTAAATGAGTTAAACGTGATTATCAATTTTTTTATATTATATATTTTCATGTTAGTAATATAAATTTTTTATTGGTATTAAAAAGAGTTAAATGAGTTAAATGTGATTATCAGATTTTTTATATCATGCATTTTCTTTTTCTTTTTTGGTGTTGCATTTTATATTTTGAAAATTAAAAAATTCAAATAAATTTAAAATAATTAAATGTAATTATCAAATCTTTTAAATTATACATTTTAATGTATCGAAAATAAAAGTCAAAAAATATCATAAATCGAAAATATAAGGTGATATAAGCTTTATGATATTTATTTTAAATATTTGAACATATATTTATAAGTTTGAGTTCTAGTTTACCATAATACTTATTATGTATATTTATTATATTTTTTAAATTATACATTTTTATGTATCGAAAATAAAAATAAAAAAATATCATAAATCGAAAATATAAGGTGATATAAGCTTTATGATATTTATTTTAAATATTTGAATATATATTTATAAGTTTGAGTTCTACTTTACCATAATACTTATTATGTATATTTATTATATTTATTCAGTTTAGGTTTTAGTTGATAATAATAGTTATATATATTTATTAAGTTTGGGTTTTAATTTACTATAAAATGTGATTTAGGTATAATAATTTAAATATTTTGGGTATAATAATTTAAATAAGTTTTTTTTTAAATATACGAAAGCTAATTTATTATTTTAACTTTTAAATAAAGAAAAAAATAAAATGAAAATTTGATTATTTCAATTTTTAAATATTTATTTATAAAATATATTTTTAAGAGCATTTATAATAATAAAAGTAAAAATATTATAATTTTATTTTTTAATATTAAATTATTTTATTATTGTTTTATATAAATTTATCGATATAATAATACAATTAAAGTAAAAGTGATTAATAATGATAATAATATAAATTTAATGTTATGATTTGGGTTGACATTAAACTTGGTGTATGAGACCTTTTTACCTTTGGTGTATAAAACTATAAAACTTTGGAGATTTTTTGTTTTTTTAACACATTTTTAACTTCAAATTCACTAAAATATTTATAATATTAAAATATTTATGCACTTTAATAATCCAAAATATTTATGGTAATTCAAAAAGCTTAAAAATTTTACTTCAAAATTATTAAAAAGCACTTAATAATATTATAAGAAAGCTTAAAATTAATACAAATGTATTCTTTTTCTTTTGAAAAAAAAAAGTATTTGTTTAAAGTTTTCTTATTAGATTAATTTAAAAATTTAGCCATTTTCTTTTAGACAAATATGGGATTATTTTTTTTTAAAAAAATTTAAATCCAAATTGTTGTTTTTTAAAACTATGAAAAGCTCAAAATTAATATAAATGTATTCTTTTTCTTTTGAAAAAAAAAATATTTGTTTAAAGTTTTCTTATTAGATTAATTTAAAAATTTAGCCATTTTCTTTTAGACAAATATGGGATTATCTTTTAAAAAAAAAAAATTAATCTAAATTGTTGTTTTTTAAAACTATGAAAAGCTCGAGGTACAAGTTACATTTTAGAGTGAAAAATAAAAATAACTAAATTATCTTAAATATAATATCTATTAATAAAACTCATAAACTTAATTCTTATTTAAATAATGTCAACAACAACAATACTTTTAATCTACAATTCAAAAACAATATCATCTTATCATAACATGCTTCAAATCCTAGCATTTAAGTGAAATTTCATATTTGAAAAAAATTAAGCAAATACCTAATAAATCAACAACAATATGTAGCTAAACTCAAATGCAATCATTCATGTAATCTCTCAATATGTTTATGGCCTCATAATTTGAGATTTGTAATCTACGTTTTTTACCCACCAATGCTCCCATATTATAAAGCTATCAAATCTTAAAAGATAAAACTCAAAGCCCTCCCTCAAGCTACGATGAGATTTTGACTATTAAGTTACTCTCACCTAATGGACTTATCACCTCATTTCTAAGTTGGCACCTAAGAAAAAGAGATTAAAATGAGATTTAATCATAAGTGAAGGAAGACAAACATTTCTTTACATACTCAAACCACATCCAATTAATTATAACATTTTTTACAAATCGAAAATGCATTTAATTAATTTTTATCTTTTATAATTATAATACATATTATTAAAATTAATAAAAATAATAATATTGTATTTAAATTGTGTAAAACACTTATATAAAGAGTTGTAATTGTAAATTTAATTTATTAGAATTGAATGTATGCGTACAACCTATCCAAAAATATCATCAAATTTAGAGTATAAACATAAATGTTTTAACAACTTATTTAAAGATGTTATTTGGTTATGTTTTTTTCTTTTATCAAATGTGTACTTTTTTTGAAATGTCATTCATATTTAGGAGGTTATTTTCTTCCTTCAAATGTGTAAGGCTTTTTGAAATGTCACTTATATTTTGAAGTGTGCTTTAAGGTTTGTAAGAGAAATATTTTTTTTAATTGTAATTTTGTGAATGGGTTAAAGATCTATAAAACAAGAATTTGAGCTTGTTTTTTTTTAAAGTAAATTAAAAATTTAATCGATTTTGATGAATAGGTAAATATTGTTAGTATATATAAAATGTAATTTTTTTTCAATTTAAAAAGAAGTTATAAATTTGAATTTTCATCCAAGTACTTATTTGGAAACTTCTAAATGCTACTAATTTTTGAAAATATTAATATTATCATAAATGTGTATTTAGTTGTAGTTGTTGTGTAGTAGCAAATTAAGTCAATTTTTTTATGTTGATGTTATATCAATAACAATAACATAAACTACAAATTCTTATCACAAAATAATCCTAGCAAATGCTTAATGTCAACAATAATACATAGCTTCTAACTATTGAGCCACTCTCTGCTAGCTATTGTTGAGCTACTCAAAGCTACCAACTATTGAGCTACTCACACATGCCTTCAAATGAATTCAAATGCTCCTTTTATAAGCCTTCCAAACTATTGAACTACTACAATATGCTTTCAAATAAATTCAAATGATCTTTTGTTCATTGATCATAGTTAACCAGGTAAACTAGATCAACATCATCACTAGTTTAGAATGGTTTCCCATGTCAACTATGTCCACATCAAGTCACTAACCTTAGATTTCATATGTAATTTCAGGTCTCAAGGCAAGTCAATAACTTAAACAATTGGCTTTCTAAGAGAACAAGCATGTCACAAAGTGGGGTTTCTCATATTATAATTTCTATTTTTAGAAGACTTTTTAGAAATTGCATTTATAATCAAGGTTCTTCTATAATTGCATTTTTCTTGTAAAAATTGTTAGTCTCTTCTAATTTCTTTTTTTTTTTGTTAAAAGAAGGTGAATTTCTTCCCAAACATCTACCTGTTCAACTTGTGAATTTTGTAATTGTTGAAACTACAAATTTATTGTTGTAGTTATGAATTGAAATTTCCTTAACTTGAAATTGTACTTTGAATTAAAAGTTCATGAAATCGCAAAATTCAAGTACTTTCCTTATTAGCTATTTTATTCAATTATTCTTAATTTTACATGTAAATAGATGATTACAAAATGTGTGAAACATTTTAAGTGGGTATAATTTTACTTCTTATTTATGGTTGTAGCTTGGTTTGTTTATAACTCCAACAAATTAAAACAACATTGTATTTAAAATATTTGTGATGAAATTTGGTGTGTTTTTTAAACGACATATTTTTTTTAGACGCTTTTGTTTTGATTCCACTCAACTTTGGAGGTATCCATTCCATATGAGCCTATAACCCTTATTTTGAGCTCAAAATGAATGTTGGGGGATTGAAGTTCCAAAGTCTAGATTTTTTATAGAAAAAATGGACACCTTGTGGGGGTTGTTTGGCTTCTATATTTTTGGAGGTGGAATTAATTTTAATTTTCATAATTGATAGGTATGATTAATAGTGTTGTAGGTTGAGTTATACAAATGATTTGCCAAAATGATCCACCTAAATGGTTGTTATTCCTACTTCATTTTAAAATTGTTTAACAAAACTTGTGAACATAAAGTATATCTTATGGGATTAATGTGTTGAACAAGTGTGAGATTGAAAAAGAGTCATTAGAAAGTTATATATATTAGGAAAACACTTATATTTGAAGTAGTTTACCATTTTAAGTTTTAGAATTAATCATTATACAAATAAACATATATATGGGTTCAAATAAAACACCATATTGTCATGAACTGATTTAGTTTGCAATCTTATTCATAAGGATTAAATTAAAGCCCATCTCTATCAATAATAAATTTTATTAACATTTAATATATGTAAGGGTTCAATTAAAGCCCATTATTTTAGCATTTAAAAAAAGCTCTAGGTTAAATGATGTCACATGCTATGTAATAATTTGATATATCAATGGTTAATTTCAAGTAAGCTTAAATTTGATGTGGTAATTAATCATTTGATAGATTAATTTTTAGTTAAAGAACTATTAAACTCTATTAACTAATTTATGTATTTAAATGATAAGTAATATTGAATACTTAGTCATTTCATACCTTCGAAAAATTATTTCTCCTTTTTTGTCATTTTGTATGTATGTTTATATGGCTGAGAAGGTTTTTACAACTACCCATTTTAGACTTCAATGAAAATCTTGTATTCTCATTCACATGGGGTTTAAGTAAAACAAAAAACAATAAGGTCAAAGCTCTCTCCTAACGGCAAGTTTACTAATAATAAAAAACTTGGGAAGCAAAGAAATCATGGTGTTATTTGACTCAATTATGGTTATCTATCATAATGTTGTTAATTCCATTCAACATGACTCAAACCTCAGTGGGATCATAAGTTTGAAGTATGAAGTATGTAGTTGATGGATTGGCCACAAAGCATACCATATCTCTATTAGACTAGTTGTGGAAAAGGGAGCGGAGGGGGGGGGGGTTATGGGGCATTGTCACTTACCCTTTGTTTTACATCCTTAAAAACTATCATGAAGTCATTTAATGTTCGAGAAAAGTGGCCATCTCGTAAGTGCATGCAAGTTCAAATTAATGGAGGATACTTGGTCCATGCTCCTTACTTTCCCTTTCATAGATTTGGTATTATGAATAGACCTATGATGGGATAATTGATTGTTTATGGGTTTAATCCCACCTATCACTATTCCCTATCCTTCCATAGTTTCTCTAATTGTCTATTGCTTTCTTTTTTGGGATCAATTCACTGTACTCTAGATAGGACCTTTCATATGGCATGGCATTGCAATCCTAGGGGGTATGTCCATTGCTTATGCCTTTGGTTATTGTGTCATGCTCAAATTTTTGGATATTAAAATCAAGAATATCCAATCATTGAGTCACCATTTGCAAAGGATAAAGTTGGATAGGAAAATTTTCTAGTATTACAACTTGGGTATCAAATACTTTCCTTGTTTGTTACTTTAGTTGCAAGTTTCCACAAGCTAACTCTTGGCAATTCTATGCCCAATAGAAAAAATTGAGCTTCTTTATCACCTCGCTCTACAAATCCCTTTATTCTAAGTTTTAAGGAAGCCAAGGGTGCACCTTTGTTGGAAAAATCAATTAGAAGGATGGCCTCTTCCCATAACCACCCTAACATATGTGCATAATATGACCATTATGAAATGAGATGGGAAATTGAAAGACAAAAGAGATATTGTGACAATTGTAAATAAAGCATAGATAAGGCAATGAGAACATTAACAACATGGAGAAAATGTTAGAAACTAAATAATGCTAGGGAGTCAAAGGAAACAAGAAGGCGATTAATCTCAATGAAACACCAACTTGAAAAGCACAATAATAAGTTGGTTTTGTTGGAGGTAGGGGAATAGTTCCAAAAAGAAAAGGGTGAAAAGAAAGTTACAAAAGTTAAAGAGTCACAAGATAGAGTTCTACATGTGGAAACCCAACAATGGTTTGAGGAGTTTATACATTGTGTGTCTCATGAAGTCTCAATGGGCTCTTGTGGAATAAATCAAGTAGCTAGTATTGAGGAAGACACTGTAGAGAAGAATTATGAGAAGATTGGAATGTAGGTCACTTCCTCTCTAGTATTTGTAGCAAGTTGAAGAAGAATCCTAAACATTATGGGATTGGTTAATTTTCTTCTTCATAACTAGTACGTTTTGACAATAAATATATGTAAGAGTATACACCAAGCACGTAATGAATTGTAGAGACAACGCTACTTGAACAAAAGAATCTAACCATATATTATTTTAAACATTTTTGAATTTTTACAAAATGTTTTAAACTATTATGTTTGGAAAATTATTAAACCACAACCCCTCTCTTTTTTTTTAATATAATGAATAACCAGTATTATTGTACATTAAACTTGCACTTTATTTAAAAAAATTAACATCTCAATCACAATCAACAATGAAAACACCTTATTAACTAATATTATTATATATTAAATTTACTATTCCTTTCAAAATATGAAACCTTCAATTAAAATTACCAATAAAACCCTCCTATTAAAAGGTCCAAATAGCCATGATATTTAGAAACATAACGCAAGACATAACATTCCTAAAATTAATAGTTAATTAAAAAGACAAAACATTCCTAAAATTGATACTTAATTAAAAACTTATTCAAGATTATAACACTTTGAAAAATACACAATATGATGTTTAAGATAAATTATCACTTTTAAAATTAATATCAAAAGTTTTTAACACTTATAGCATTTCAAGACATAAAACTTGAAATTGATACTTGATTCAAAATATATTCGACATATAACTTCATTCAAAATATATTCTATAGGGAAAAATTATACTTGTTTCAAAAACGTGGTATACATGATGTTTTTAGAACGAAGAAGAACCCATTATCGTTCTTAAAATCAACATGAAAATTCTTAACATAAACAACTCTAGATAGCTGTGTTACTTTCCTTTCCACGCTATAACACAAAGGCAAGAGCTATTCATTAAGCTGCAGAGCATTTAATGGGGCTGCAGCAAGGATCATCAAACCTGTTACAACCGCATTAAATACTCTACACCTCAATAAATAGCTCTTACCCAATAACACGCGAATTTATACTACACCCCACAACACCCTAGTCTTAAACCCTATGATGAGCATCCTCTTGTGTCACCTCTGCCATTGTTTATAGCCCATCTAGTTGAAGAGATGGGCCATGTAGCCACGCCACCTAACATAAGAATCTGCAATGAAGATCTGCGAAATTGAGTTGAGCTTGTTGATTAAAGCCTCAATTTCTTAAAAAGGAATTGCCAGATCGATTTAATATTTCAAGATCATGCTCGACCACTTTAAATATAAATCAACTGCGTTTTCTTCATTATTGATAGGTGCTCAACCTTCATAACATTAATGTTGTGCAAATAAATGTACTCCTTTCAATCCCATTTACAATCCCGTCATTGATGTGATAAGCAGCAGCAAGACCAGGGACTAATTGTGAGCATGAGGTTCTATATAATAGAGCATGAGGTTCTATATAATAGAGCAGTAGGGAATTTTTAAAGTTACAAGTTAAGTGTTATAAACAAATTAACAATATCAATACCTAGTTATCAGTGAATTAATATCTAAAAATGTCATTTCTTTAACTTCCAAAAAGATTCAGACTTTGAAACAATTGATTTTTTTGGTTAATGTTCTTTTACTAATGCTAACGCTGCATGAAGTTTTGCAAATAAATGGAGTCCTTCCCATCACATTTGCAATCCTGTCATTGTCATTAAGATGATAAGCAACAGCAAGATCAAATGCCATTTCTTTAACTTCCAAAAAGATTCAGACTTTGAAACAATTGATTTTTTTTGTTAATGTTCTTTTGTTAATGCTAACGCTGCATGAAGTTTCGCAAATAAATGGAGTCCTTCCCATCACATTTGCAATCCTGTCATTTTCGTTAAGATGATAAGCAACAGCAAGATCAAGATAATTGTGACAAGATCTCGACTAATTGTGACATAATGTTCTATATATTAATATATACTTTTTAACTTTTCTAGTGAATATTAAAGTTACAAGTTAAGTGTCACAATTAAATAAATTAACAGAAAGAAAAAAACAACATCTTATAACGAAGAAAAATAAAATAAAAGTAACAACAATATCTTAAAAAAAACAAAAAATAAAAGTAGCAACAACATCCTAAGAGAGAAAAAATAAAAATAAAACTAGCAACTAACATCATTTCATTTCGTCCACTCCTGCAGAGGTTCAAGGTTGACTTTGAAACGATTGATTTATTCCCCTGAAAAGAAGGAACATGTCCAGTTTTGGCTATGGGGCATTGTCACTTACCCTTTGTTTTACATCCTTAAAACCTCTCATGAAGTCATTTAATGTTCGAGACAAGTGGCAATCTTGTAAGTGCATGCAAGTTCAAATTAATGGAGATACTTGGTTCATGCTCCTTACTTTCCCTTTCATAGATTTGGTATTATGAATAGACCTATGATGGGATAATTGATTGTTTATGGGTTTAATCCCACCTATCATTATTCCCTATCCTTCCATAGTTTCTCTAATTGTCTATTGCTTTCTTTTTTGGGATCGATTCACTGTACTATAGATAGGACCTTTCCTATGGCATGGCATTGCATTCCTAGGAGGTATTTCCATTGCTTATGCATTTGGTTATTATGTCATGCTCAAATTTTTGGATATTAAAATCAAGAATATCCAATCATTGAGTCACCATTTGCAAAGGAGAAAGTTGGATAGGAAAATTTTATAGTATCTTTCTTACGGTATTACTACTTGGGTATCAAATACTTTCCTTGTTTGTCACTTTAGTTGCAATTTTCTACAAGCTAACTCTTAGCAATTCTATGCCCAATAGAAAAACTTGAGCTTCTTTATCGCCTTGCTCTACAAATCCCTTTATTCTAACTTTTAAGGAAACCAAGAGTGCACCTTTGTTGGAAAAATCAATTAGAAGGCCCTGGACTCTTCCCATAACCACCCTAACATATTTGCATAATATGACCATTATGAAATGAGATGGGAAATTGAAAGACAAAAGAGATATTGTGACAATTGTAAATAAAGCATAGCTAAGGCAATGAGAACATTAACAACACGGAGAAAATGTTAGAAACTAAATAATGCTAGGGAGTTAAAGGAAATAAGAAGGCGGTTAATCTCAATGAAACACCAACTTGAAAAGCACAATAGTAAGTTGGTTTTGTTGAAGGTAGGGGAATAGTTCCAAAAAGAAACGGGTGAAAATAAAGTTACAAAAGTTAAAGAGTTGCAAGATAAAGTTCTACATGTGGAAACCCAACAATGGTTTGAGGAGTTTATACATTGTGTGTCTCATGAAGTCTCAATGGGCTCTTAGGGAATGAATCAAGTAGCTAGTATTGAGGAAGACATTGTAGAGAATAATTATGAGAAGATTGGAATGTAGGACACTTTCTCTCTAGCATTTGTAGCAAGTCAAAGAAGAATCCTAGACAGTATGGGCTTGGTTAATTTTCTTCTTCATAACTAGTACGTTTTGCAAAGAAATATATGTAAGATTATACACCAAGAATGTAATGAATTGTAGAGACAAAGCTACTTGAACAAAAGAATCTAACCATATATTATTTTAAACATTTTTGAATTTTTACAAAATGTTTTAAACTATTATGTTTGGAAAATTATTAAACCACAACCCCTCTTTTTTTTTATTTTAATATAATGAATAACCATTATTATTGTACATTAAACTTGCACTTTATTTAAAAAAATTAACATCTCAATCACAATCAACAATGAAAACACCCTATTAACTAATATTATTATATATTAAATTTACTATATCTTTCAAAATATGAAACCTTCAATTAAAATTAACAATAAAATACTCCTATTAAAAGGTCCAAATAGCCATGATATTTAGAAACATAACACAAGACATAACATTCCTAAAATTAATAGTTAATTAAAAAGACAAAACATTCCTAAAATTGATACTTAATTAAAAACTTATTCAAGATTATAACACCTCGAAAAAACACAATATGATGTTTACGATAAATTATCACTTTTAAAATTAATATCAAAAGTTTTTAACACTTATAGCATTTCAAGACATAAACTTGAAGTTGATACTTGATTCAAAATATATTCGACAAATAACTTCATTCAAAATATATTCTACAAGGAAAAATTATACTTGTTTCAAAACGTGGTATACATGATGTTTTTAGAACGAAGAAGAACCCATTATCGTTCTTAAAATCAACATGAAAAATCTTAACACAAACAACTCTAGATAGCTGTGTTACTTTCCTTTCCACGTTATAACACAAAGGCAAGAGCTATTCATTAAGTTGCAGAGCATTTAATGGGGCTGCAGCAAGGATCATCAAACCTGTTACAATCGCATTAAATACTCTACACCTCAATAAATAGCTCTTACCCAATAACACGTGAATTTATACTAAACCCCACAACACCCTAGTCTTAAACCCTATGATGAGCATCCTCTTGTGTCACCTCTGTCATTGTACATATCCCATCTAGATGAAGAGATGGGCCATGTAGCCATGCCGCCTAACATAAGAATCTGCAATCAAGATCTGCGAAATTGAGTTGAGCTTGTTAATTAAAGCCTCAATTTCTTAAAAAAGAATTGCCAGATCGATTTCATATTTCAAGATCATGATAAACCACTTTAAATATAAATCGACTGCTTTTTCTTCATTATTGATAGGTACTCAACCTTCATAACGTTAATGTTGTGCAAATAAATGTAGTCCTTTCAATCCCATTTGCAATCCCGTCATTGATGTGATAAGCAGGAGCAAGACCAGGGACTAATTGTGAGCATGAGGTTCTATATAATAGAGCATAAGCTTCTATATAATAGAGCAGTAGGGAATTTTTAAAGTTACAAGTTAAGTGTTATAAACAAATTAACAATATCAATACCTAGTTATCGGGGAATTAATATCTAAAAATGCCATTTCTTTCACTTCCAAAAAAGGTTCAGAATTTTGAAACAATTGATTTTTTTGGTTAATGTTCTTTTACTAACGGTAACACTGCATGAATTTTTGCAAATAAATGGAGTCCTTCCCATCACATTTCCAATCTTGTCATTGTCATTAAGATGATAAGCAACAGCAAGATCAAATGCCATTTCTTTAACTTCCAAAAAGATTCAGACTTTGAAACAATTGATTTTTTTTGTTAATGTTCTTCTGCTAATGCTAACGCTGCATGAAGTTTTGCAAATAAATGGAGTCCTTCCCATCACATTTGCAATCCTGTCATTGTCGTTAAGATGATAAGCATCAGCAAGATCAAGATAATTGTGACAAGATCGGGACTAATTGTGACATAATGTTCTATATATTAACACAAAATTTTAAAATTTTGTTAGTGAATATTAAAGTTACAAGTTAAGTGTCACAATTAAATAAATTAAGAAAGAAAAAAACATCTTATAAAGAAGAAAAATAAAATAAAAGTAACAACAATATCGTTAAAAAAACAAAAAATATAAGTAGCAACAACATCCTGACAGAGAAAAAATAAAAATAAAAGTAGCAACTAACATCATTTCGTTTCCTCCAGTCCTCAAGAGGTTCAAGGTTGACTTTGAAACGATTAAATTATTCCCCTGAGAAGAAGGAACATGTCGAGTTTTGGGTATGGGACATTGTCACTTACCCTTTGTTTTACATCCTTAAAACCTCTCATGAAATCATTTAATGTTCAAGACAAGTGGCAATCTTGTAAGTGCATGCAAGTTCAAATTAATGGAGGATACCTGGTTCATGCTACTTACTTTCCCTTTCATAGATTTTTTATTATGAATAGACCTATGATGGGATAATTGATTGTTTATGGGTTTAATCCCACCTATCATTATTCCCTATCCTTCCATAGTTTCTCTAATTTTCTATTGCTTTCTTTTTTGGGATCGATTCACTGTACTCTAGACAGGACCTTTCATATGGCTTGGCATTGCAATCCTAGGAGGTATGTCCATTGCTTATGCCTTTGGTTATTGTGTCATGCTCAAATTTTTGGATATTAAAATCAAGAATATCCAATCATTGAGTCACCATTTGCAAAGGAGAAAGTTGGATAGAAAAAATTTCTAGTATCTTTCTTACGGTATTACTACTTGGGTATCAAATACTTTCCTTGTTTGCCACTTTAGTTGCAAGTTTCTACAAGCTAACTCTTGGCAAGTCTATGCCCAATAGAAAAACTTGAGCTTCTTTATTGCCTCGCTCTACAAATCCCTTTATTCTAAGTTTTAAGGAAAACAAGCGTGCACCTTTGTTGGCAAAATCAATTAGAAGGATGGCCTCTTCCCATAACCACCCTAACATATTTGCATAATATGACCATTATGAAATGAGATGGGAAATTGAAAGACACAAGAGATATTGTGACAATTGTAAATAAAGTATAGCTAAGGCAATGAGAACATTAACAACATGGAGAAAATGTTCTAGAAACTAAATAATGCTAGGGAGTTAAAGGAAACAAGAAGGCGATTAATCTCAATGAAACACCAACTTGAAAAGCACAATAGTAAGTTGGTTTTGTTGGAGGTAGGGGAATAGTTCCAAAAAGAAAAGGGTGAAAAGAAAGTTACAAAAGTTAAAGAGTCACAAGATAAAGTTCTACATGTGGAAACCCAACAATGGTTTGAGGAGTTTATACATTGCATGTCTCATGAAGTCTCAATGGGCTCTTATGGAATGAATCAAACAGCTAGTATTGAGGAAGACACTGTACAGAAGAATTATGAGAAGATTGGAATGTAGGACACTTCCTCTCTAGCATTTGTAGCAAGTTGAAGAAGAATCCTATACATTATGGGCTTGGTTAATTTTCTTCTTCATAACTAGTACATTTTGGAAATAAATATATGTAAGAGTATACACCAAGCATGTAATGAATTGTAGAGACAAAGCTACTTGAACAAAAGAATCTAACCATATATTATTTTAAACATTTTTGAATTTTTACAAAATGTTTTAAACTATTATGTTTGGAAAATTATTAAACCACGATCCTTCTTTTTTTTGTTTTAATATAATGAATAACCATTATTATTGTACATTAAACTTGCACTTTATTTTAAAAAAATTAACATCTCAATCACAATCAACAATGAAAACACCTTATTAACTGATATTATTATATATTAAATTTACTATTTCTTTCAAAATATGAAACCTTCAATTAAAATTAACAATAAAACCGTCCTATTAAAAGGTCGAAATAGCCATGATATTTAGAAACATAACACAAGACATATCATTCCTAAAATTGATACTTAATTGAAAACTTATTCAAGATTATAACACTTCGAAAAAAACACAATATGATGTTTAAGATAAATTATCACCTATAAAATTAATATCAAAAGTTTTTAACACTTATAACACTTATAGCATTTCAAGACATAAAACTTGAAATTGATACTTGATTCAAAATATTTTTGACTCATAACTTCATTCAAAATATATTGGACAAGGAAAAATTATACTTGTTTCAAAAACCTGGTATACATGATGTTTTTAGAATGAAGAAGAACCCATTATCGTTCTTAAAATCAACATGAAAATTCTTAACACAAACAACTCTAGATAGTTGTGTTACTTTCCTTTCCACGCTATAACACAAAGGCAAGAGCTATTCCTTAAGTTGTGCAAGGATCATCAAACCTATTACAACCGTATTAAATACTCTACACCGCAATAAATAGCTCTTACCCAATAACACGCCAATTTATACTAAACCCACAACACCGAGTCTTCAACCCTATAATGAGCCTCCTCTTGTGTCACCTCTGCCATTGTACATAGCCATCTAGATGAAGAGATGGCCATGTAACCACGCCGCCTAGCATAAGAATCTGCAATCGAGATCTGCGAAATTGAGTTGAGCTTTTTAAAAAAGCCTCAATTTCTTAAAAAGGAATTGCCAGATCGATTTCATATTTCAAGATCATGCTAGACCGCTTTAAATATAAATTGACTGCTTTTTCTTCATTATTGATAGGTGCTCAACCTTCATAACGTTAATGTTCTGCAAATAAATGTAGTCCTTTCAATCCCATTTGCAATCCGGTCATTGATGTGAGCAGGAGGTTCTATATAATAGAGCAATAGGGAATTTTTAAAGTACAAGTGTTATATAAACAAATTAACAATATCAATACCTAGTTATGAGTGAATTAATGTCTAAAAATGCCATTTCTTTAACTTCCAAAAAGATTCAGACTTTGAAACAATTGATTTTTTTTATTAATGTTCTTTTAGTAATGTTAACGCTGCATGAAGTTTTGCAAATAAATGGAGTCCTTCCCATCACATTTGCAATCTTGTCATTGTCTAAGCAACAGCAAGATCAAGATAATTGTGACAAGATCGGGACTCATTGTGACATAATGTTTACAGCCAGTGTTATCTAGCGTTATCTCGATCTGTCAACGCCTCTACTAATGGATATGCTGGTCCTGGATCGAAAACTGCTATTGATGCGTCTGGTTATACTTCTGGTTCAACTGCTTCACCAACTGGATCTACTGGTAATAGGTCCGCTATCTCTGTTTTAAGTGCTATATATTAATACAGATTTTTTAACTTTTGTTAGCGATTATTAAAGTTATGTCACAATTAAATAAATTAACAGAAAACATACATCTTATAAACAACAACAATATCGTAAAAAAACAAAAAATAAAAGTAACAACAACTAGAAAAAATAAAAATAAAAGTAGCAACTAACATCATTTCATTTCCTCCACTCCTGGAGAGGTTTAGGGTTTAGGGTTGACTTTGAAACGATTGATTTTTTCCCCTGACAAGAAGGAACAGGTCCAGTTTTGGGTATGGGAGAGGCGGCTGCAGCACTTTTAGTAAGACAAGAATGGAATATTTTCGATTAAGGAGAAGAAGATATGAGCCGAGAAGGTCCAGTTTTGCCTAAATTATTATGAAGTTTCTAGCTCCCTGAAAGCGTAAATTAATGGATAACGTTAATGTTCTGAGGCTAATGCTAACATGAAGAAATCCATCGAGAGAACGTTAATGTTCGACCAAGTGATCGAATATGAGCATTAAGAAACTGGTTACATTTAATAGGCAAATGTATTATCTATCAACTTAAAGCACCATGAATCAACACGCATTTTTACATAGTCAACTGAGTCTGTTATGCATTTATATATATATAGCAAACCAAAAAACTTCAAAAATTACATTGCGATATATATATATATACATACCACAGAAGCAAAAATTGTTTTTGCGCAAATCAAATGAAAAGTTTCAAACTGTTCAGGAACCGGGTCTCTCTCCAGGCTATTAAAGTTCTATACTGAACTCAGTTCTTTTTTGATGTAATGCTGCTACATAGCAGAAGACAGAACATACTTGTATGTAAATATTTTGTTTTATGATCAATATGAAAATCTTTGGAAAAAAAGCCTATATACGTAATCGGTATGATAAAAACCGAAACTCCTTACTATAATCCTGCACTCTTATGCATATAGAGAGAGAGAGTGAGAGCAAACTTACATAGTAAGTTCATTACTCTTCCTTCTTTGTGCCGATCAGTGTCCAGAGATCTGTTGAACCATCTTTCCCGGGACTGTCCAGCAGAGCCTTCAAATCATCCTCTGCATTAGTGTCTTCGTTAATGTTTGGCTCGTTTTTAATCTCCCTATTCCAGCCAGAAGCAGCGCCATCCATTCTTGATCGATGCATATATGGCCATGTTAGAGGTTGCAAGAGCTCTTCTGAATCATTGGGATTGCGCCATTGCAGAGGGAATACATCAGTATTACTCGTATAATTTGCTGTGTTGAGACCAGTATTACTTGTATAATTTACTGTGTTGAAACCACTGATTCCTGTAGAAGGAAGAAGTTGCAGCGAGTTATTATTCTCAGTAGAAGGAAGAAGTTGCAGCAAGTTATTATTCTCAGTAGGAGTAGGAGTAGGGGGATGCACATATTGAGTCCCATGTGTAAGATCTTGCTGGAACTCCACCAGACGTTGTTCTTGATGTTGCTGGTGGAAACAATCAAGCCTTGGATACTGATAAGCTCCTCCTCCTCCTGATTGTTGAAGAGGCAATAGACCGTGACCAGCATGAAACTCAATGCGGCTACCAAGATTCATGTTCTCTAACCTACTAGTGCTTGTACCCATTCCCCATTCTCTCCTTCGTTTTGTCTCTGCAATCTCAAACTCTGACTCATCTATTTCAGTGAAACGTCGTGACCTTTTAGCTTGATCAGAAATGTTAATCTGATCTTTAACAATGGAGTTTTGATCTTTTGAATATTGCTTTCCTCCTAAAGTAAAGTAGCTATTGCAATCGAGGCATTTATACCTGGCCTGCAACACCTTGGACGAATTATTATCGAAGTATCTGAACTTTGTATTTCGTTGATGGCAAATACTGCAAATGGGCTTTGCTTCAGACTCTTTCAAAGCTTTTCTCAGTTCTTCATATCTGGGCATCTGATTCACAATCACTGGCACACGGATCTTGTATGAACCAGTGATCTGAGGAGAATGCTCGAACTGTGCTTCCGGCATATACCTTCGAATCATATCTAACACGTTTTCATCCATATTGCAACAGCAAATTTCAGTCGTGATCCCAGTAAAGAAGAACTCGATTTCATAAGAACTTGAGTTGTGATTGAAGAGTAGAAAAGACACACAGATTCGCGAGATAATAAGAAGGATAAGTTTGAAACTTCATACTTTTTTCAAGGATTTTTTGGAAGCTTTAAAAAAAAAAACGCTTTTAGAAATAAAAGCAAAAATCACTTTTTTTTATTCATCATTAAATATTTAAAGCAATTTTTCGCTAAATAATATTTAAATTATTTTTAAATTCAAAATGAGAAGACCATAAGTACTCTGGTTAATTTGAAATTCAAAAATATATCCCCGTTGATCTGCTCTGTGCAAAACGTTCGAGAAAATATGTTTACCTACTCTACCATGGCAGGCTCGAGAGATCATATTTGAAGGGTGGGTTTTAATCAATTCGAAGGTCATTTATTCTTGTAGCCCTTCATCTTTGAAGGGCAATATAAACCATTAACCATTATATTTCAATTGATAAGTATAAATTAATTAAAAAAATTCAAAATAAATATTAAAAAAAATTGTTTTTTCAAATTTTTATAATTTTTAATAATTGAATACCCTTTATTATTTGTATGAAAAAATAATATATTTTCAATAAAACTTATTTTGAACATATTAAGTTGTCATGTATATATATTTTTACAATTTTTAATAATTGAGCACTCTTTACTATTTACATGAAAAAATGATATATTTTCAATAAAACTTATTTTGAACACATTAAGTTGTCATATGTGTATCATTAATTTTACACTTCACTAACATAACAACTATTCTATTGTATTTTTTCAAATTGAAGCACATTTCATTATACAAAAAAAACTACTTAGACTATGTCATAACCATATTGGGGCACCCACTTGCAAACCAAGCTTGAGAGATGTAAGAATGATAAGGATTGAGCACCGAAGAAAAAATAATACACAACTCAGAAAAACATCACAAAAAAAATTCCTACATACCAAGCAAGTTAGCAAAGCTAGCATAATCGGGGTCACGGCATCAATTTTTTTTGTTTAACGCTTGTCGGTGAGAGCATCCATGTATGTGATGGAGGGGCAATGGAATCAAGCCTAAGTCAATTGAATCCTTGCAACTCCATGCATGTTTGAGTCTCAACAATCTGCCTTTTAAATTGAACCAAAATACCAAAAGAAGTTTATTAATGACTAGATTTGAGAAAGTTCTAGGTGTGAGTAATTAAGGGCTTGGGGCTCTAAATTTTTTTGTGTTTTGTACTAGTCCACGATTCAGTGAATCGACAGTCAGGGGTAGGAATCTAAGTTATTTAATGAAAACAATTAATGTGTATACCTATATGTCGAAACTATTTTCCATGATGATGCAGGCCACTACCCTCTTTATTGTCTTACCAAAGGCATGATAATGAGCAAGAAGACCTAAAATTATGGACTTCACCTTCAAAGAATGCCTTGCAATCACATTGATGAGGAGTGATAAGAAGATCATAGCAATCCAACTTGTCAAATCTGAGTTGATAGTGTTAATTAAAGACTTATATGGTAAATTTAATGTAAGACTTACTTATAGTTGTCTCTTACTCTCTGTGCGTTGACCCAATTTGTATTATAAGGTGAGGATGTACATGCATAATAATCCTTATTTATGACTATGAGATGGGGATTTAAAGGGAAGATGATGTAAAGAAAAGTAATTTTTATATGTATTTTGGTGGCGCTGAGGAAAAATGTTGTGAGAAACCACAAATGTTTGGAAGGAGAGAGGGAGATTGCATCATGATCATGCCACCCATCAAATTGAAGACTATTCTTGAACCAACAATTTTTTTTTATTAATAACCATTGTTTCTCCATTACATGTGCCCAATGGTACCTCTCTATAGCAATGCATAGGTTGACCTTAGCATAGTTTGTGATCCTAGCGACATGCCATTATTTGTATAATTTGCATGACATCGAGTGTTGTTTATAGTTGTCATGAGTCCATGATATTCATGCAAGAAATGAAGTCTTGTAGAAGAGGACTCATCAAACCGGCCTTTTGAATTTCATTTTGACGAAAAAAGAGTGGACATTGGTAGAGATGTTCACATAGGTAGTAGGCACAAAGTTTTGAGCTCGTTTCGGGCCTAGTTGTAGACTAGTAGTTGTTCCTTTTTATTATAGTCGTAGTTGTTTACACATTGTCACACTTTAGATTGTAGCCCCAAGTGACTCGGGAGTGAGAGTCACATATCGATGGCTAGTGCCTCATAGTCATCAATGATTACTGGTCATCTTGCACAGGTAAGCACTGAGTGCATGACATGAGTGAGTGACTAATTATAATTGATCATACTTCCAATATTTTGAATGATGAGTTGAACTTTATAGAATAGGAATTTCAACATCTTGAGAAATTTATATGGATGGGTAATTTCAAATGTTGCCCTTCTTTTGAAATGTTGATATAAATTATGCCCTTCTTAATTGGAAGGAAAAAATTCAGATTTTAAATTTTTTTTGAAGGGCAATTTTAACTTTTAATTTCTCGGAAGGGCTAGAACCCTTTGGAAGGGTTAGGAAGGGATCAATTTTGAACATTGGCAGCAATATTAAATATTTAAAAAAGAGAAAATATGTTTAGGTACTCTCATATTGGTGGACCATGGCAGCGATATTAAATATTTAAAAAAAAGCAATGGAATATCATTTTACATTTTTTAAATTTAGATATGATTTTCTATTTTAAATATAAATTTAAATTAGCAATAGTTTAAATATTTTAGGTTTTCGACCATTTCCTATTATATTTTAAGGTTTTTTTTTTTTTTAAGAATAAGGTTAGACAACCTTGAAAATTTCTTAGAATCATTTATATCATGCAT
Source organism: Pseudotsuga menziesii (assembly GCA_001517045.1). Lineage (NCBI taxonomy): Eukaryota > Viridiplantae > Streptophyta > Pinopsida > Pinales > Pinaceae > Pseudotsuga > Pseudotsuga menziesii. Next base: position 262,885 of record LPNX011232026.1, read on the forward strand.
AATGTAAGTGTTCCAAATATTTTTTATTTGTATAAATTGCATAATATGACTATACATGGGTTTTTTACTTATATAAATTGCATAATATGAGTGCTACAGGTTTTCTTTTACATTGTTGAATCTATTTATGCATTCAAAAACAATTTGAACACTTAAAATTTTGGATTTCACCAAAAAAAAATAACCAAAAAATAGTTATTTATAGAATAGGTCAATAAAATTTAGAATTGATTAGAATAAAATTGTAAATTATGATATGATATTATAATTATTAATTAAAATATTACATATATTTTAATATTTGATGATGATATTTAAATAAAGTTTTTTTTGTGGGCAATGGGAAACATCATCAGTCTCGTAATCGCATGACACGAGGTCGATTCCAACGGCTACCAATATAACCCCTAAGTGTGACCAGCTAGGGGATCAGCCTTTGCGTGCATTTCATCAAGACTCGAACCAGTGACTTGCTTAATAGCCTCTACGCCTTATCAAAACGTGCAGTTTCCAATCAACCTGCATCCCTACCCCCCTCTTTAAATTGAAGGACATGGGGGTGAGATTTGATCCACTTATGTGTGCACGAATCACAATATTATTTTAAGTAACAATATCTCTAGGTGTAACCACACGTTTGACCCTACCTCAAGGTGACCCCATGGGTTCAGGTTAGGCCCTCACTGGAATTGAACTAAGCCTACTTGTGAAAAACTCATCGCTCTTCACCAATGGATCCAACCCATTTGGGACATGAAGGTGGGATTTGATCCACTTATGTGTCCACGGGTCACAAGATCATTCAATATAATATCTCTAGGTGAAACCACACGTTCGACCACTACCTCAAGGTACCCCCATGGCTCTAGGTTAGGCCCTCACAAGAATTGAACCTTGCCCACCCATGAGAAACCCCTCATTCTTCACCAATGGATCCAACCCCTCTAGGATTTTTGTTAGGAGGACATGGGGGTGGGATTTGATCCACTTATGTGTCCACAGGTCACGAGATCATTTAATACAATCTCTATGGGTGGAACCACAAGTTCGACCACTATCTCAAGGTGCCCCCATGGCTCCAAGTTTGGCCCTTATTGGATTTGAACCTTGCCCACTAGTGAAAAAGTCATCGCTCTTCACCAATGCCTCTCTTTGGGCTAATGTTAGGAGGACATGGGGGTCGGATTTGATCCACATGTGTCCACGGGTTACGAGATCATTTAATGCAATGTCTTTGGGTAGAACCACATGTTCAACCAATACGTCAAGGTGTCCTATGGCTTCAGTTCGACCCTCATTGAAATTAAACCTTACCCATTGCTAAAAAACTTAGACTATAAAATTTTAATTTTAACTAATTATATATTTCAAATTTTAATTTAATAAAAAAAATTAATTTCAAAAAAATATTATTTTATTTTTATATTTTAAATAATATATTAAAATTAGGTATAAATTAAATAAAATTAGCAACTCTTTAAAACGAAGTTGGTCCCACAAATGACAACCAAAACAAGCTCAACAAAATTAGTAACCTTTTTAAAACCAATGTTACCCAATACACTGCTATTAAAATCAAGTTGAGCAAAATTAGAAGGTTTATTAAACAAAATCTTTATGAAGATTTAGTGAAAGGCTTAAGTGAGTTCCAACTAAGCAATGCTAAAGCCATGCCTTAGAAAATCAAATAAGAAAGCACACTACCCTCCAAACTCTCATTACGATGCAAAGTTAGCCATCTTGGTTAACGTTGGTGGTCAACCTTAGAGCTTACGTTTCTATATATAAGTTTCCCCTTCATTTTCTCCTTTAAAGTTGGTGGTCAACCTTAGAGCTTTACGTTTCTATATATATACCCTAAAACCCTATCTTTTATCCTTAACTTTATTTGAATTTACACGTGAGTAACTATAATATAACTAATGGGTTTAACATCTATAGATTATTTTATATAATAAAGTAGAATTTATTACAATTTATATATTATAGTGAGTTTTGAAAGTTTTTGTACAAGTGTTTTTAGCATACTAACAAAATTCTAAAGTAAACTAAGTATTATTCTTCTTAAGATTCGATAGACCAAAGTTGGTCTCAATAGACGTTAATCATCATCATCAATTAGTTTTAATGTAGAAATATTTATTTAATAAAATATTTAAATTTAATAATTTTATTATATAATTAGTTTTAATATATAAATATTTATTTAATAAATATTTAAAATTAATAATTTTATTTAGTTTAGTTTAATTAATTTTGTTGTGTTTGTAAATATATTAAAATGAAGTATTTTATATAGTTAAGTATAATTTATTAAAATTTAAATATTATATAATTAGTGTAATTTTTAGATATTTATTTAATATAAATTTTAAAATAAATAATAATAAAAAAAATTAAATGTGTTTTACTAATTTTTAGAGGGCTACTTAACACCCCTGGTTTGAAACCCCATTATTTTGTTAATGTAATTTTGTACAAGGTTATGAGCCCCTATAAGGGTGAACTCATGTTGTAATTGTTTTGTTAATATTAAATTTAAGTTGGGAGTGGCAGAGCACACACTGAATGAACGAGGACTCATGTATTCACCTAGCTCAGTGAGTGGGTGGTGTCATATAGCCTAAAAGCTAAGTATGACCCTATTTAACTCTTCTTACCTTATAACTTTGTTAAACCCACACTTTCCCTAATTAATTCCTTAAACATGTTTTTGAAGTTAAAAAGGGGGTTAAGAAGTTAATGGAAAAATTGGACAGGTGTTGCAAAAAGGGAAAAAGAGGCATACAAGGTTTGTGGAACCTTTGAAAAAGGAGAACAATGAATAGAGGAAGCAAAAAAAAGGAAAGCAGAGGAAAACTAGCAGGAGAGGGATAGAGAAACTGAGAGACGAAGAGAACGTAGGAGAAAAGAAAAAGAAAATGGATTGTGCACATGGGAATGCGATAGCATTGGGAAGAATTTTGACTGAACATAAAATTCATGGTCAATTGAAATCGCTATAGGGAAAAGAAACAAGTCTAGTTCCAGAGAGAGGTGTCCAATTTGACCAGTTTGTGGCAGTTGGGTTGGTTGAGTGAACTTGTAATCCCAAGCTTGTTCTGTTACCTTTTTAGTTGATAAATTTTCCTGGGTTTTGCTTCTGGTTGCACCAATGATATGACAATGATGTAAGAAATTCCTTTGCTGGAATTCTAAGCACAGATGCAGTGATGGTTTTCATTGTGGTGCTAGCTAGAATGAATCTAAAGGAAGGAATTGCACAATTTGCATGGATTTGGTAATAAACCAGTAAATCCTATTGCAAGTGAGGAAATCCAAGAGAAACCTTGGACTGGTGAGAATCTATGGTGAATGCGTGAGTCTCAGCTTGGGGGTGGAATTCGGCTAAGAAAAATTTTGAGCAGAATTTCTTAAGGTCGGGTGGAGCGTGGTTGCCATGAACCAGTTTCCCATTTCAATTATTTCGTAGATAAGTTTAATTTCCTGGAAATTGTATTTTAATTTATGAAATGGTAAATAATTAATGACTGATAAAAGTTTTGAACGATTTCCTTGTTAAATTTCCTAAGTTGGATGCAAGGTATAAATTCATTATTTATTTTGATTAATTTGTGGGTATGAAATATGTGTGAGTTTAATTATGGATTAATTATTCAAAAAAATTATGAATGTGACTTCTTTATTCAATTCGGGGTTAAATTCATTCCATGTCGATAATGTTAATTCTCACGCTTGAAATAGAAGTTGTTTTATTTGGAAAATAATAACTCCTAAGAGTTAAATAAAATCTTTGAATTAATTATTTAATAAAGATGTTTGTGTCGCACACATATTGAACCCATTAATTATTTAATAAAGTTTAGATGTTTGTGTCGCAGATATATTCAACCCATTAACTATTTAATAAAGTTTGGATGTTTGTATCGCAGATATACTGGATGAGTGTGTAGAATATATATTCGACCCATTATTTATTTTCCATTTAGAGGTATTGTGGATTTGGAAAACCATGGGCAAGATTTCCGAGTGTTCATGTCGAAGTTCAACTTTTGGGCCTAATTAATGAAAGGTTTTGTATGGTAGGGTTTGCATGTTAAATTCCAAGGGTGGAATTGTTAAAATTATATGTCTTTTGTCTTACATGAATTTGTAAAAGTATAAATAATTTATATTTTAGGTAAGTTAAACCCCCCCTGAAACTTAAGGCAATTTCTATTGCGCAGTAAGAATAAAATAAAAGGGGTATGTGGGCATATTGCCTTAACAATAAAAATAAGGTTAACTTATGTTTGGTAAGTGCATACAAACATAATCGCATGAGTATTTATGAATCTCAAGATTTTACTATGATTGATTTTGTTTATTATACATTTGTATAAGAGTATATGGGTCTTATGAATTAGTTAAGGTTCTGCTATTTACTTATGATAATTATGCACTTTAATATGCACTTGTCAGGTTTATGCATGTAACAAATATGCATATAATATTCATTAGAAAAAAAAATTGTTGTGAAGTCTACTATGACACGGGGTGTGTTATAGTATGGTATCAAAACTAAGGATTCAACCCTTAGCCTTTGGGATATGTTTGCATATTAAGAGATTTGTGCTATATATTTTATTTAAATTTATATTATGATTGAATTAAATGTATCAATGCGGTTAGTGTAAATTACTTTATGCATATGAATTTCGTTGTGAACTAACAAACCTGGATAAATTTTAGATTGTTAGAACAGTATAGTTTTTCCAGGGCTTTTAATTTTCAATTGCTAGAGTAGTGGATAGGCATAATTGCAAGATGGCCGAGAGCCCTAAAATATCATAGTTTGCGGAAGAAATGAGATTGGGTGATGACCAAAGGACAGATTCCAATGGCCATAAGTCTAAATGGAACCCAAGGAAGTGTTCGATACATTGAGAATATTCAAGAAGGAAATGAAAATATTCTATAGTAAATGGAGCAGCAGAATCAAATTAACTAATCATTGATGCAGAATTTTATGCAGATGCATAATAAAATGCAGCAAGTACCTTCAGTGATAGTAAGGGAAGGAGAAGACTCCTTGAACAAAGAAATTCATATAGGTACCATCATTCCAATATTCAAGATGTGCATTCCCAACCCCATTCATTGGGTAGCCATCATGGAAATGTGAAATCTGAAATTCATCATAAGCATAGCCCTAAAAGATGGTAGAAAAGAAAAAGAGATGAAAATGTATTACAAGGTGAACTAAGAAAACTTAAGCCTCCTACCTTCGATAGAGAGAAGTCTGGGGAAATTGTAGAGATGTGGCTTTAAGAGATGAAAAAGTATCTGCAATTGCATGACTATTTAGACAATCAAGATGCCAGGATTGCCATATTTAACCTTCAGGGAAAATCCTACCATTGGTGGGAACAATTGAAGCAAGTAGAAGGTCTAGAAAGAGAAGAAGATTCTCCTGGAAAATATTTCATAAATACTTCAAGCAAGAATATTTATCACAGCAGTATTATGATAAGAAGATGCTTAAGTTCTTTGAACTCCAATTGGGTAACGTGACCATGGACGAGTATGGAAAGATATTTTTGGAGCAGTTAAGCTATGTGGATTTTATTCAAGAGGATAAATAAAATTCCAACATTTCCTTAGTGTCCTGCCATCATTCTATAAAAACCGAATCAATTATGATCAGCCACTTACATTGAAAGAGTGCATAAAGAAGGAAAGTTCTTGTATGAACAAGGAAATAACATCAAAGACCTTCACAAGAGTTGGAAAAGTAATTTGAAGACAAAATAGGAACAAAGGAAAAATGGATTCAAACCCTTTGCTGGTAAGGAGGAACGCTTCATTTCTTTCAAACAACCAAGTCATAAATTAGAACCAAGGATAAGTGAACCCATAGAACAAGGGAAGTCTGCGTCGGTTAAACGCTAGAGGTGTGGAGGTGACCACTATCTTAGTAGTTGTCATGAAAAAAGAACAAGGATGCTAGAGTTTACAACTTGAAGTAAGCATCTACATTGGGGGGATGTAGCCTGTAACATTCAGTGTATCTATGCAGCTTTGAAAAACCGCCAAGCATATCATCAATCATCAATGATCGAAATTGAAGGTAAAATTAAGAATTTACCAAACTCAATTTTAATTGATTTCGGAGCTACATTCATTTATGTTAGTACTAACTTGGTTGAAAGATGCAAGCTAGTGGGAAGAAAATTGCATAAGCACAGATTGGTGCAATTAGCTAGAGGAATGAAAAGGAAAGTTACAGCAGTGGTTGAAGAATGTAAATTTACCATGAATGGGATGCAAACCAAATCTAATTTGGACATAATCCCTATGGGATCTTATGACATTTTGTTGGGAATGGGTTGGCTTGAGTCGCATCATGCGATTCTAGATTGCCACAACAAGGTTCTAACTTGCTTGGATGAGGATGGAAAAAATTTACAGTTAAAAGGCATACCTAGACCGATTACAGTAAGAGAAATATCGGCCATATAATTGAAGAAATACATTCGAAAAGGGTTCCAACTATACATTATTTACGCTGAAGAATTTCCACTTGAGACAGATCCATGCGCAGGGGTAATGACCCTTCTTAATGAGTTTGAAGAATTTCCAGCTGAGACAGATCCATGTGCAAAGGTAATGTAATTCTTATACATTAGGTACCTAGTCATAGTTATGCTCTCAATGAGGAAAAAACCCACTTCAATGAGGAGAATAAGATATAGCATATTATTTTAATTTTAAAATTATAAAACGATTCTAAATTTTCTATAAAATATAAAATTAGTATTTTATGTTTTATATTTTAAATCATTATTAAATAATATAGTAAAAATTAATATAAATTAAATAAAATTAGCAATTATTTAAAAGAAAGCTTTTTCAACAAATGACAACCAAAAACAAGCTGAACAAAATGAGTAACCTTTTTAAAACCAGTGTTACCAAATACATTGCTACTAAAATCAAGCTGAGAAAAATTAGCAGGTTTATTACACAAAAATCTTGCTGAGAAAAATTAGCAGGTTTATTACACAAAAATCTTTATGAAGATTTAGTGAAAGAGCTACTTCCAACTAAGTACTGCTAAAGCCATGCCTTAGAAAAGCAAATGAAAAGGCACACCACCCTCCAAGTTCTCACTAGGATGCAAAGCTAGCCATCTCGGTTAACGTTGGTGTCGAACGTAGGGTTTACCTTTTTATAGATAAGTTCGTTCCCCCTTCTTTTTCTCCGATAACGTCGTATATAGGACTTTTGCGCGATCAACTATGTTCTACACCATATAAGTTATAGAAACAACGATGACCAATGATCGAACTATGAGTAAGTTAAATTCGAACACCATACTTCACCGCTAGTTATAGGTATAATTACTTAATTATTTTCTCTACCCTTCTCACCAAAAAAATATAACCTAGTATTGCTCCAATGTTTAGAAATTAAGGTCAACTTAATGTTATTAAAAGATATAGGATTAGATTGGAATTTATTTCCCTCTGCGTAGCTTGTAATCTTTTTGGGTTTAGTGGAGTTTACATGGCCTTGAACTTGGGAGTCTTTTTTTTTTGCTTTCCATAAGAATACAAAGTTTGACATGTATTTAAATGGCCAATTATCTATGTGTTTGTCATTTTGGTAATTATGTAAAAAGTATTAATAAGGAATTAGTCGATATGTTTGTTTTAAGGTCAAGTAGAATCTTATTCTAAATGTGGTAGACGACGTAATGGAATTATTTCTAATCATTATCATGTTTGATATTCAAGATTGTGAATATTGTTCGAATTGTGTTAATTTGAAAAGAAAAACGATGTTGAGATATTTTGTGGGTTGCATCACACCAAAAGTTGCAACCAAGGCCTAGGCCAAGGAGTCTTGAGGGACCCCATGGATGGACTTGTGTGACCATCCATAGCGTAACTACAATATTTTTCCAATTCTCTTTTGGGGTCGACAAGCATTGCCATGAAGTATATCGCATGGCCCATGGATGTATCAAAACACTCAAGTTATTTTTTACAGAACTGCATGAAGGGTTTTTAGATGAAGAAGCCTCAAAAATTTATTATATGAACCAGGTCAAAGTCTCCAAGAATTCCCTTTCAATTTTGGCCCCTTCTGATGAGACTCTTCCCCAATTGGCAACTTAATAATATGTGACAAATTAGCTCACATCTGTAACCCATGTCCTCATAAAGGCTATGTCTTAAGGTTGATATTTCATTGAATATTACTATGTGCATTAGTGTTGTATCCATCAGATTCTATCGAAGTAGAAGAGACAAAATCTTATTACTAAACCAATAGTTCCAGTCAATCTCTTCCGTATCCAATTGTTGATCCCCCACCAACTTCGAGAAAGGAAGAAAGAAAGGATGATGAGAAGGGTTCGTTCCGAACCTGTGCATTCCCAGAAAAAATAGAAGGAGAGCTAGCGACCGACTTTCAAAAAAGCTTGATTGCACTTTGATTAAAATAATGACTGTAGGTGATGCTTGTTCCATGTTCATATTTTTGAGAGTCGCGTCACAAATACGATAACATTGACTTTTGGCAATGATGCATAGGTTACAACACTGTAATAATTATTAATATAATACAAATGTTACACAAACGTTACAATATTTCCATCATATAAGATTAGATAAACGTTACAAGATCACCCTCATATTAATAGTCGACATAATATAGACAAATGTTACAAGATCTCCCTCATATTAATAGCCGACATAATATAGACAAACGTTACAAGATCTCCCTCATATTAATAGCCAACATAATATAGACAAACGTTACAAGATCTTCGTCATACAAGATTCGACAAACGTTACAAGATCTCCCTCATATTAATAGCCGACATAATATAGACAAACGTTACAAGATCTCCACAAACATGACAACATCTTCCTCATACTCGGCAATATTATTTTTGGCCGACATAATATGGACAAACATTATATCCACAAACGTTACAATATCTCCCTCATATTGAGCTGTAAAGCACCTCTCAACGCAATGACTATAATTTTGATGAGATAGAAGGTTAGACACGTTCGTATAATAATATTTTTAATATCATCTATATTTGAAAAAGTGGCATTTTTGTCAATCTCCCACATCTTTAACCAAGGCATGGCATCTCTATGCCAACCTTGCTTGATCCTTAGGTGGTTTTCACTGGAATTTAAAGCAATCATTAGAAGTATCTTCACTCCCGAGTTATTTAATTTTTTTCTTGTACATTAGGTACCTAGTCATAGTTATGCTCTCAATGGGGGAAGACCCACTTCAATGAGGAGAATAGGATATGGCATATTGCTTTTAATTTTAAAATTATAAGTTATAAAACGATTCTAAATTTTCTATAAAATATAAAATTATTATTTTGTGTTTTATATTTTAAATCATTATTAAATAATATATTAAAATTTAATATAAATTAAATAAAATTAGCAATTATTTAAAAGAAATCTAGTCCAACAAATGACAACCAAAAAGAAGTTGAACAAAAGTAGTAATCTTTTTAAAACCAATGTTACCAAATACACTGCTACTAAAATCAAGCTGAGCAAAATTAGCAGGTTTATTAAACAAATCAAGCTGAGCAAAATTAGCAGGTTTATTAGACAAATCAAGCTGAGCAAAATTAGCAGGTTTATTTGACAAAATCTTTATGAAGATTTAGTGAAAGAGTGAGTTCCAACTAAGCACTGCTAAAGCCATGCCTTAGAAAATCAAATGAAAAAGCACACCACCCTCCAAGTTATCACTAGGATGCAAAGCTAGCCATCTTGGTTGACGTTGGTGTCGAACGGGAGGGTTTACGTTTCTATATATAAGTTCGTTCCCCCTTCTTTTTGTCCGATAACGTCGCATATAGGACTTTTGCGCGATCAACAATGTTATACAAAGAACGATGACCAATAATCGAACTATGAGAAAGTTAAATTAGAACACCATACTTCACCGCTAGTTATAGGTATAATTACTTAATTATTACTCTACCCTTCTTACCAAAAACATATAACCTAGTATTGCTCCAATGTTTAGAAATTAAGGTCAAGTTCATGTTATGAAAAGATATAGGATTAGATTGGAATTTATTTCCCTCACCGTAGCTTGTAATCTTTTTGGGTTTAGTGGAGTTTACATGGCCTTGAACCAAAAAAACAGTTTCTTTTTTGTTGTTTTCCATAAGAATGCAAGGGTTGGCATCTATTTAAATGGCCAATTATTTATATGTGTTTGTCATCTTGGTAATTGTGTAAAAACATATTGATAAGCAATTAGTCGATATGGTTTTTCTTAAGGTCAAGTAGAATCTTATCCTAAATGTGGTAGACAACGTAATGGAATCCTTTCTAATCATTATCATGTGTGATATTCAAGATTGTGAATATTGTACGAATTGTGCTAATTTGAAAAGAAAAATGATATTGGGATATTTCGTGGGTTGCATCACACCAAAAGTTGCAACCAAGGCCTAGGACAAGGAGTCTTGAGGACCCCATGGATGGACTTGTGTGGCCATCCATAGCCTAACTAAAATATTTTTCCAATTCTCTTTTGGGTCAACAAGCATTGCCATGAAGTATATCGCATGGCCCATAGATGTATCAAAACACTCGAGTTATTTTTTACAGAATTGTCGCGAAGGGTTTTTAGATGAAGAAGCCTCCAAAATTTATTATATGATCCAGGTCAAATTCTCCAAGAATTCCCTTACAATTTTGGCCCCTTCTGAAATGAGACTCTTTCCCAATTGGCAACTTAATAATATGTGACAAATTAGCTAACATATGTAACCCATGTCCTCATAAAGGCTATGTCTTAAGGTTGATATTTCACTGGATATGAAGGAATTTTTTACATTTGGGGGATTAGGCTTAACTAATGATACATCAATCTCTCCAAGGCCTTGTTCAAGTGTCAAAGTCACCACTAAAAGATAATGTATTCCTCCCTACTTCTGAAATTTGACTCCTCTATACCTTATCCCTTTCTACATTAGGTTAGGGGGGGCAAGCCTTGCCACAGGAAAATAATATTGCATGGAATAAATTTGTTAGAAATGAAATGGTCTACATATTCAACAATTTAATTTACCCCTGAAACTCAAAATAATTTTGCTTATCCCCCACCTTGTTGTTGCTTGACTAAAAAGAATCCTACTAATGTTGTGGCAAGTAAAGATCCACCTAGAACCTCTTGACCCACTACTCTATAATGGAAGGGATCCTCTATACCCACTCTACACTCCCACAACTAAATGCCTCACAATCATTTAGTGCGAATAATTTTCATAAAAATCGAAGGAACATAAGTTCAAATGACTATTTCCCACCCTAAATGCAAACAATAAATCTCCCAACCCCTTTGACAAGTTAGCAAGGAATGAAGGTGAGGAGGTGATGGACTTCTTTAAAATTACCAATGAATATAGTATCATGGAACAGGTAGGACCTCACAAACCCTTGTTGCAAATCAAAGTGTTGAAAAGTAATAAATGTTGTTCCTAAGATCAATATTTTGTGTTTAAACCTTAATTTAAAATTACCAATTTTTTTTATGAATCATCCCATGACCTAGTAATGACCAAAATAATTTTTCAAGTAACCGTTATGAAGTCAGAGGTGGAGCCACAACCCTAATCTTGTTAAGATGGGTGGAATCCATTATCCAACATAGGTAGTCCCGCAAACAATATTCTATGGGTTTTGCTTGATTTTAAGGGTCATTTGTTGGGTCTAGACAATTTATATTTGTTGAACAATGTTGGTGAAAGAGAAACCCTCTTAGATTGGTTGGACAAAGATATTATGATAGTCTACTATCTATTTTGTGGTGACTTCAAAAATGTAAAGATGCAATTAGATAAAAAGCACATCATGCCTACTCATCTGCTCTTAATGGAACAAATGGCCACAAACTTAAGGCTAGACTTAGCCTTTACAACCCTAACAAATATTCGCATAAAGACTTTCCTAAATTATGGTTTACCTTATCAATTTTTGAAAAAGGAAGTACATGATTTCTAAAAAGACTAGACAAAGTGATTATCTCTTAGTAAACTTGCTTCTTCTTCTTTGGACACAAAATGAAAAAGGCCTATGTAGATGTAGGGAGTGGCATATTGCATGATCACCAACCTATTGTTTTTTCCATCTCCTTGGCTTATGACACAAAAGGAATAAGGAATATATAATTCATATTGAGTACTTTTCACCAAAACATTTGTCATGCATTGAAGGAATCAATAGAGTTTTGGAATTGGTCCCATGCCAAAATGGGGGTAAAGGATGGATTCTCTAGTGAAAAAACACCATTAGAAGGGCCACTTCCTTTTTTGGGGCTATGGAAAGAAACTAGCAATAGCCCAAAAAAGGCCCTAACAAAGCAGTCTTGAAGGAACTAGAAAATGTGTCAAAGATGCTATGACTTAGTGTGTTGAATATGGAGCTTTAAAAAATGGTAACTAAGGCAAATATATATACTAAAAATTGAATATATGTACAAAAAAAGGGGATCCCAAATCAAATTCCAACTACAGTAGGTCAAATCATGAAACAAGCCAACCAAGACCTTCTTCAAAGCCCTTGCATCCAAGAAATTGGTCGAGCGCATTAAGTCCTTAAAATGATGAAAAAGATGTTTTCAATCATTATAAAATGGTTTTTTGATCCCATGGTAAGATAGACTAAAGAAGGATGTCCATGCAAACCTATACCAACGAATACCCTCACAAACTGACCCAAGAGTAGAAGCAGACATGTGATTAATGGTTGACATTAGATGATTTTATAGTATCCCTCATGAAAATGGTTGTCAGTTAGGATGTGTTCTATCGATGTGAATTATATAAATCCAAATTTAGTTCTATAAGTGTGGATATATCCAATTCTATTTGTGTTGCTAAATATAGTTTTATAAGTGTGAAAAGAAGTCATGTAGGGTGCTTGAAATTCACATCAAATAGGTTTAAGAAAATTCATTACAAATCCAAGAAACCTTAAATTTATTACAAGCTTATAACCAATTCTTTGCTTAATGTCTCTTACAAAATTCTATCTGAAGCGTTGACCTTGAGGTTGAAATATATCTTGTTGAAAATCATCAAAATAAAGGATGAGGGGTTTATCAAATGAAGATACACTTTGGTTGATGTTTTATTTGTCCAAGGAAAGGAATAAGTAGAATCCAAGGCCTTAACGGTATGATTCATCGAAATTGACTTTAAAAATACTATGATAGAGTGGAATTGCCTCTCATCCTTACCATGCTTAAAGCATTAGGATTTGACCCCTACCTTCTATTTTATGGTTTTTGAATTCCTTGACTATATCATCTATAATAAATTAGCACTAGATGTCATTAAAGCCAGCTTCGATTTTGTGTGGATAAATACAGTTCTACAAGTGTAAAATAAAGTCATGTAAGGTTGTACTCTTGAAAGTCACATTAAAATGGTTTTAAAAAAATCATTTAAATCCAAGAAACCCTAATTTATTAAAATTTGATTAATGTCTCTTACAAAATTCTAACCCGAGTGTTAATCCTAATGTTGAAATATATCTTCTTGAAAATCATTAGAATAAAGAAGAAGGGGTTTATCAAATGAATATACACTTTGGTTGATATGTGATATTTGTCTGCGAAAAGGAATAAATGGAATCCAAGGCCTTAATGGTTTGATTCATCAAACTTGAATTTGATAATACTATGATAGAATGGAATCGTCTCTCATCCTTACCATGCTTAAAGCAATAGGATTTGATCCCTAGCCTTTATTTTATGGTTCTTGAATCCCTTGATTATGTCATCTACAACAAATTAGCACAAGATGTCATTAAAGGTATTCTAGTCTTTGGTCTAAATGGAGAGCATTTAGCTTGAGGCCACTTCGTGAATAACTATATGTAATCATTATTGAAGAGATGCAAACTTTGTATAATACGTTAAGTACAACAAGACCATGGAATTAGCTCCCTTTTTAGATTCCTTTTTTGCTTTCATTTACATTTTAATGTATTTTTCACTTTTTTTTATTATGAAAACTCAACATTATTGCATGATTCAGTACCTAATGTGATGTTCTAAATGCCTAGTATGACATAAAAATTATGTCAATTTTAGCACCTATTTTTAGGTCAATTGTTAGGAGCTTACTCGAACAGCCTTGCTTTATGAGTTATTAAAGTAATGTATGTGGACATGTTCTTTGAATAAGGCCAAGCAGTTAGTAAAGGACAATTAAATAATGTAAAAAGGGTCTTTATATTAATTAATACCCGCAAGGCTGTTGGTACTCATTAATTATGGGACCAAATCAAGTAGTTATGGTTTTGGGATATTGAAAACTTATCAAAGACCTAGGAGGCTATGGATTGTTTGGCTCAGAATTTTCATATTTGGAGATCTATTCAAGTGAAAGGCATCCCAACCTTAAGAGACAACTGTCATTACTTCTTCAATTGATTATCACCAGCATAGATACATCTTAAACCTGGATCTATGAAGCACCAAGATCAATCCAATTTCTTCAGGTGTAATTTTTTTTAATCTTAAATTTTGTACACGTCCACAAAAAAATTACACCTCACTAAATTTGATCCCTTTCCATGCTTGATAGATCTAGTTTTAAGAATGTTTTTTGTTAAATTTTATTAACCAACCTGGACTTTTTTTAATGACTTTTATTTGGTTATAAAATTTTATTTTATAAGACCATATGGATTTTTTTAATAACTTTTTCTTTGTTTAAATTTTTTATTTTATGACCCGACGTGAAATTAATTACTTATTTTTATTTTTATTTTCGATACATCAAGTTATGCCTTACATTAAATTATGTCACAACATCTCCCCCATAATGGGTTGTATAGCACCTCTCTATACTCAATGCAATAATACAAGCGTTATTTTTGCAACATCTCTCTTTTGTATTACCTTGTTTTTTTATTTTTTCACTAAAATTTATTGTTCCTTGCATCATAAATCTCTGTGTATCCTTTTTTCTAAGTTTCAAGCAAGGAGAATTTTAAGGATAGATAATTTTTTTAAAGTGTAGAAACCTTCATGAATCTTCCCAGTTATGAAATTTCCAGCCATAAAATGTTTGGCGATATGTTTTTTTAAATATTTAAATTTTTATGGGTTTTATATAGTCTTTAGACCATTTTGACAATTTTTAGAGTAAAAGATCTTAATCATATGGAATATTGGAAAATAATATTGGAAAAAAATGGAAAAATGACAAATATTTTTTGAAAAAAAAAAACCTCGAAAATTAGCCCATGGGATAAAGTTTGCCTCTAAAATTTTCCATGGTTTCAAGGTTAAGAACACCACAAGTGGTATTAGAGCACTTTCTCGAGCCATCATCCCTCCAAAAATTTTGAATATTTTTTTTGCAAGAGATGTGTTCTCGCATATTTAAATAACACATAGATCTATGGTTCAACAGGAAAACCTATGGTTCGGGAAGCATACACACAAAAAATACAAGTGGTACTAAGTGATGTTGTTGGACACCCCTGTAACCTTTGTTGGTACCCCTTCTATTATTATTGCATTAGACAACACTTATAAAAATAATTTCACTTCTATGTACCCTAAGGTATATTGAAGTCGCTTAGGAAGCCTAAAGCCATCGTTAGATAATTTGATTGACCATCTTGCTACTATAGTTGCACCAATAACAAGACTCAGGAAGATTGCTCTCTAGTACATGGGTGGTTAAGTAGTATAGCTAAGGACACAATTGAGTCTCCTTAGTGCCTTAGGAGATCGATCCAAGTATTAATGTTGTACCTTGCATGTATGTCAAAGACATATAGCACTTTACACTCCCTTGTCCTTAGGATCCTAGAAAACATGTCCTCTAACACTAGCTAGTGAAATTCCTACGTCTCTGCATCCAAAAGGAATTTGGTAATTATGTCAATGCAATAATATTTAGCGAGTAATAATCCTACAAATGTAAAGTTTTGGATCCACCTACACCATTATTGGAGACCTATCCCAAAAGAATCACTCCATCATCATGATCATGTCAATATACAACTCAAACAACCTATTTTTTTTTTTACCTTTCCATACCACATTTGGTGGTGCCTCTCAAAAGACACCTCTTTCATCACTGGTTGTTTTGACATAAGTTGGTGTTAATATTTTTTAGATCATAATTGGCCCTGTGATCAACACCTGAAATATATCAAGCATGGAGATCTAGAATAAGGATCCACCAAAGGACATTAAGGAGCTTGAGTCGGTGATCATGTTCTTGAAGCATATAGTTGATCAGATCCATGTCGATTAGGTTAATCAACAACAAATGTTGAATATCATAACTAAACACGTGGGTCTAGATCCCACATCAAAGGATCCATCCATCTACCAATTACGTGGTCCATGAAGAATAGGGCTCTCATGCTCTTTTCCTAAAACCCAACCTCCACCATTTCAATATATTGAAACTGATCCTCCACCATTTCAAGATAGCACTTCATGGTATTGTTTCCCATAGTTCAACGTGCATTAATTTGATTTCTTAGATCCCTCGGGTTGGGTTACCAAATTGAACACTATTTTTCTCTCCATCATATTAAGGTTGATCTCCAAAATTTAAAAGTGGAGGTCTTATATTTACACTCATAACCTTGGTAATGTACCAAAAAATATATCATCGTTATGTACCTTAGAGCCAATTTGTTAATATCCTTCATGATCATTTTGAATGGTACACTCACTACTTGGGAAGGTTGACCAAATTATCCAAAGTGGCACAGTTCTCGACTATATTATAGCATTCAAGCAATTGGCAATCCATACGGATGACCTCTTAATTGATTCCTTTTTTGGTGAATGCTTCATTAGTGGCCCCAAAGAGGAAATTCAAGCACGGTTCATTATGAAACACACCACAACATGGTTAAAATCTTGTGATAGAGCTAGAGAAGATGAGATAGTAATAATGCCCAACACAAAAGACCTTAATTTGTTATTCACGTGATGTTTCCCATGGATCCTACTTCTAGAACCTCTAATACACTGCCATTACAAATCCGAAAGTTATCTTTTGATGTTATGGTTGAACATTAATACCTCAAACTTTGCTATAACTGTGATGAAAAATATTTTCAAGGGCATAAATGAAAAGAACAAAAATTATTCCAAATAGATGTATCCCCACATGACCACAAAGAATACATTACAATGAAGGCACTCATGCACTAGAAATGGAGGATATTACTCCTCCCATAAAAGATGGCAACATGTTTTGAGTTCCAGGGAGGAACCCCAAATCTTGTTTCATGCCTTACTAGTTTTCTTCATACACGAGACATTTAAGTTGATAGTTTACATCAAGTACTATAAATTTGTTTTATTAATTGATAGTGGAAACACCCACAATTTTATTTATAAAATAGTGGTAGAAGAAACCTATTGCTATGTTCAGCCTACATCGAATTTCCATATTATGATAGAAAATGGTGGTGTGATTACATTTGGGGCTCATTGTGAAAATGTGAAACTCCAAATTGATGACTACCTAACACACATGTTCATTATTGTAATGAGTGGTTGTGGTGTAGTTTTGGGGGCAAAATGGATAAGGATAACTTTGGGTTGGTCGCCATGGGTTGAAGGAAATATGTATAAGCTTTGCTAATGAAGGGCACTAACATCATCTCAAAGGGATTAATTCAAGTTCTCCAAAAATTATCACTTCCTGCCACATGGATAAGTTATTGAAGAAATTCCCCTCAAGTATTATTACCCAATTCAATTGCATCCAAGTAGTGGACACACCCCCATGGGATATTTACCCTAATTGGCAATTGGTTCTCTCCAAACATCAACAGGTTTTTCAAACAAACAATTGTTTTCCGTCGGCCAGTGAGTAGCATGACCATGGTATTCCTATCATTATAGGAAGTCAATCCCCCCAATGTACACCCTTATTTTCGCCCTTTATCCCAAAAGAATGAAATTGAAAAGATCATTTGGGAATTGTTGAGGCTATCATCATTCATCCATTACAAGCCCTTATTCCTCGCTAGTGGTTATGGTATTAAAAAAGTAAGGAACTTGGTGCATGTGTCCAAATTTTTGGGCTCTCAATAAGTTAAATATCAAGGATATATTTCTCGTTCTAGTTATTGATGAGCTTCATGGAGCCAAGTTCTTCACCAAACTAGACCTTCTGTCCAACTACCACCAAATCAAGATGAAAAAATTAAAAATCCCTAAGACAACTTTCTACACCCATCAGGATCATTATGAGTTCTTAGTCATGCCTTTTGGCCTTTGCAATGCTCCATTCACCTTTCATAGCCTCGTGATTAAAAGCTTTCACCCTTTCCTCTGCAAAACATGGGAAGGATGCCTAGAGCATACTGATCATACTTTGAAAGCATTAAAGATTCAAAACATTATCTCTTTTTGGTTTTTATTATATCTATTGTATATATTATAATTCTTTCAAATTGAGTATTATAAGAATTTTTCCACTAAATAATATTTAAATGTTTTTAAATTCAAAATGTGATGCCCATAAGCATCTCTAATAAATATGAAATTTAAAAATGTTTTATCGTTGATATGGTCTATGCAAAACGCTTGAGAAAATATGTCTATGTACTCTCATATTGGTGGAATATGAATATAAATATAATCATTTCTTTGCTCAAAAAACTTGGAGAGGAGTGTTCTTAAACTATTATAATTTTGATGAAATAGAAGGTTAGACAAGTTCGTATAATAATATTTTTAATGTCATCTATATTTGGAAAAGTGACATTTTTTCAATCCCACACATCTTTAACCAAGGCATGGCATCTTTATGCCAACCTTGCTTGAGCCTTAGGTGGTTTTGACTGGAATTTAAAGCAATCTTCAGAAGTATCTTCTCTCCCAAGTTTTTTTTTCCTTGTAGATTAGGTACCTAATCATAATTATGCTCTCAATGGGGGAAAGACCCACTTCAATGACGAGAATAGGATATGGAATATTGCTTTTAATTTTAATATTGTAAGTTCTAAAACGATTCTAGATTTTCTCAATCCTTCTCCAAGATTATCTAGAGAGGTTGCAACCCTAAACTTCACACCCATATAAGAGAATGGGAGTGACGAGAGTTACATAAAGGAATTTATATCTATCTCACATCACAAGGTTTGTTGACTTACAATTGTTTTCAAGATCAAAATAAGCTTTCAACTCTCCATTGATCCTTTTATCAATGTTGCAGTTCCAATTAAGCTTGTGATGGATATCAATCCCAAGATATTTGTAGGAAGTCACTCCAAGTTTCTATTATCATACAAAAATAGCGTTAAGTAACCTTATTAGATTTTATCAATAGAACTTTGGTTTTTTCGGTATTAACAATCATGCCCATACCAAAGCAAAAATCCTTGAGAATTTTCAAATGTTTAACAAGATCAAAGGGACATCTTACTAGAAGAACAATAGCATCGACATAAAGGAGTGATCCAGGAGGATCTTCAATGGTTGATCAAAGTAGAAGTCTTCAAACAACAAATTAAATCTTACAGTGGTAAAGAGATTGTTGACATATTTCCGTCAATGCTTGTTTCGTGCATAACGACCTTCGGATGCAGAAGTTGCCTAGGTTAGAAGTTTCGACAAAAAATGGTTAATTTGACAAAAAAAATGGTTAATGTATAGCTTGTAAAAATTTGGGTAGAATCTATGGGAATTAAACCCCAAGGCCCCCAAAGTCTTCATAGAGCTCTACTAGCGAAGGCTCCCGCCGTTGTCACTTAACATGTATAGGGCACAAGTAGGTTGTATATAAGTTTGAATAAAGTTTCATTTTGAAAAAGGGGGAACTAGGGCACAGGTAGGTTGTATATAAGTTTGAATAAAGTTTCATTTTGAAACCATCGTTGTCACTTAACATGTATAGGGCACAAGTAGGTTGTATATAAGTTTGAATAAAGTTTCATTTTGAAAAAGGGGGAACTAGGGCATAGGTAGGTTGTATATAAGTTTGAATAAAGTTTCATTTTGAAAAAGGGGGAACTAGAGGGCTTAGCCCTCGACCCCATTTGTCAACACTGAGAACCCACGTAGGTTATGTTATGAGTCGACACCAAGGTGGAGGCCAAGAAGTCATGCCACATCAACCATATCATATCAATTGCCACGATATTTCAACCAAAGCACATTTCCAAACACCTTATAATATATTGTCACCGCAAGACTATAGGGCACAGGTAGGTTGTATATAAGTTTGAATAAAGTTTCATTTTGAAACCGTCGTTGTCACTTAACATGTATAGGGAACAAGTAGGTTGTATATAAGTTTGAATAAAGTTTCATTTTGAAAAAGGGGGAACTAGGGCACAGGTAGGTTGTATATAAGTTTGAATAAAGTTTCATTTTGAAAAAGGGGG
This sequence comes from Pseudotsuga menziesii, assembly GCA_001517045.1. Taxonomy (NCBI): domain Eukaryota; kingdom Viridiplantae; phylum Streptophyta; class Pinopsida; order Pinales; family Pinaceae; genus Pseudotsuga; species Pseudotsuga menziesii. The sequence goes on from LPNX011232026.1 coordinate 283,320, forward strand.
AACTAGAGGGCTTATCCCTCGACCCCATTTGTCAACACTGAGAACCCACGTAGGTTATGTTATGAGCCGACACCAAGGTGGAGGCCAAGAAGTCATGCCACATCAACAGCCCTCAACCCCATTTGTCAACACTGAGAACCCACGTAGGTTATGTTACGAGCCGACACCAAGGTGGAGGCCAAGAATTCATGCCACATCAACCATATCGTATCAATTGCCACGATATTTCAACCAGAGCACATTTCCAAACACCTTATAATATATTGTCACCGCAAGACTATATCCGCCAACTCAATACATATCAACAGTTTAACAAAATCCCGTAGGGCGAGGAGAGGCCCACGGATTTGACCCCAGGACCACTGCCCTGTATCATCCATGCACTACCAATACGCCACCACCTTGATCCTTGATAAGGATCGGGAGGATATGGTTAATAGTTTGTCGATGAAGATAATGGGACCCAAAAGGGTGCGTAGCCCTTTTTCTCGCACCCCTTAACCACCTTCCAACCACTATAAAAAAAAACCATGAAAAGTCCAAGGCTTGGGACCATGGTTTTGGCACATATTCCAAGATGGGTATGCACAGTTCCCAAGGTGGTTTCAGCACGTATATCAAGGTGGTTTTTCCCATTTCCTGAGGTGGTTTTGCCCAGTACCCAAGGTGGTTTCATAATAATACCCAAGGTGGATTTGCTCAGATCCTGAGATAATTTGGCACAAATATCGAGGAGGTTTTGGCATAATTCTTGAGGTTTGTACGGTCATTAATGGGCATAGATCCCGAGGTTGAATCCATATTGTTGTGTTTTTTATGCAAAGAAAGTTTCTCTATTTGCGTGCCAGAGGAGGCCTTAGGGAAACCTAGTCGAATTGATACTCATTTTTCTCAAAATTTCAAGAGGATCGCAGTGGTGTTGTCTGTTTTTTGCTAGTTACTGACAGGAAACAAAAGTGCTTCCAGAATTGTAAGCTTCGAAGACTTAATAAAATCAGCCTTCCCATTGGAATTGGCCTGGAGATGTAGCCCAAGAGGGGTGAACTTCGTTATTAGCTCTTGTCTATCATTTTTATGGTTTGATTTCTATTTATTTGCTTATGTGTGTATGTTTAAGCATTTAAATTTCAATTGTAAAGCGTGTTTATGAGAATTTAACATATAAAGTTCACTTGCAATTTTTTATGGTTAAAAATATCTTGAAGATTTTCATTGGAATTCAAAGCAATCTTCAGAAGTATCTGCTCTCCCAAGTTATTTAATTTTTTTCTTGTACATTAGGTACCTAGTCATAGATATTCTCTCAATGGGGGAAAGACCCACTTTAATGAGGAGAATAAAATATGGCATATTGATTTTAATTTTAAGATTGTAAGTTATAAAACAATTCTAGATTTTCTCAATCCTTCTCCAAGATTCTCTAGAGAGGTTGCAACCCCAAACTTCACACCCATATAGGAGGATGGGAGTGACGATAGTTGCATAATGGAATTTATATTAATCTCACATCACAAGGTTTGTTGACTTACAATTGTTTTCACAATCAAAATAAGTGTTCCACTCTCCATTAATCCTTGTATCAATGTTGTAGTTCCAATAAAGCTTGTGATGGATATCAATCCCATGATATTTGTAGGAAGTCACTTCCTATAAGTTTCTATTATCATAAAAAAATTAGCGTTAAGTGACCTTATTAGATTTTATCAACAGAACTTTGGTTTTGTCGGTATTAACGGTCATACCCATACCAAAGCAAAAATCCTTGAGAATTTTTAATTGCTTAACAAGATCAGAGGGACATATTACTAGAAGAACAATATCATCAACATCAAGGAGGAGGATGAAAATTCTCACTAACGTTATGCTAGAGAACATTATTCTTAATATTTTTAATTTATATGTGATTTTTTTAGTTTTAAATATAATAAATTATATTTGAATAGTGGTAAATTATGGTTTGTTATTCTTTATTTATTCCATAGCCAAGAAACCTTACAACATAAATTAATATATCACTAAATAATAATTTAAAAATTAATTTATTATTGGTTAAAATATTAAAATAAAAAATCAAAATATAAATTTCAATTAAACATAGCAACATAAGGTTTTCCAACAAATGACAACCAAAAACAAGCTAAACAAAATTAGTAGTCACTAGTACTAAAACATAGCTGAGTAAAAATAAATAGTTTTATTAGACTAAATCTTTATGAAGAATTAGTGAAAGACTTGAGTTCCAACTAAGCACGGCTAAATCTATGCCTTAGAAAAGCAAATAAGAAAGCACACCACCTTCCAAGTCTCACTAGGATACAAAGCTAGCCATCTTGGTTAACGTTGGTGATCGAACATAGGGTTTACATTTCTATATTTTTTAATGTGAAAAGAGCAGTAACTTGTTATTTCAAGGAAATCAAACTTAAAGAAATCTTGTCAATTGGCATACCCTCTTTACAATAAGACATATTCAAATACTTCCCTACCCACAACCTGAACCAACATACTAGAGAATGCATACATAATCCAAGTCTGAAAAAAATCCCCATAAGCAGTCCAGCCCCCCCCAAAATAGCCATCTTAGGCCACTAACATAGGAAAAAAACAAATTGTATACAGTCTCATGCTCTCAAGATAAAACTAGAATACTACATAAGTACCAAAGTCCACCAGGTGACCAAAAGAGAATTCCTTAAAAGAGATAAGACCATTCATAGGCCCAATGGCCTATTTAAAGAGAGTATCTGCCTAAGAATTTGATTCCTTGTACACATGTTGAAACCTAATCTCAGAAAACTCAGTAATGAGGAGACGGGTCAACTTTAACCAATGATCTAGATGAAGTGTATGCAGCTAAAATTTCTCCAAATCCCAATCTATAGTAACCCTTGAGTCTCCAAAAAAATCAATCCAAAATATACCTCGACATTTTCCAAACCACATTATACCCCATAGTGCCAACAATTCATCCTTGGTATTGCTCCTCAATCCCACCACCATTTTAAGCCAGATCTGGTGTTCTCTCTTCAAAAACAGTAACATACCTGCACCACACATCCCATCATGTGATGCCCCATCAAAAAAACCATATGGAATCCCCTTCGGTCTCTCAGGCTGAACAATGATCCTAGCCTTGTGAATAATAGCATCAGAATTTGAACTAACAATGTCACTCATAATTCTGGTGGCCACCAATTCAGTTGTAGTTTTTTTTTTTTTTTCAAAATACAAATGTTTTTGGACCTCCAAGTCTCCCATGTGGAAAACCATGCCAAATACTTGTATTTAACCTTACTCTGAAGCCAGTTTATGAAGCATCCCTTGAAGAAAGCACCCACCCAATCATCTATGTACGTCGGTTTCAATTTTAGTCATCTCCAAATGTCTCAGAAATAACTACATTGGCTAAATAAATGAGAAGTTGACTCATTCTCACCTAGACAAAGAAAACATCTATCAGGACCAATCAATCCATGTTTCATAAGATTCTCCTAACTCAGTATACGATCCTTATAGCAAAGTCACAGGAAACATTTAATCTTGAGTGCAATCTTCATACGCCACAATCTACCCGACCACCAGCATGGAGTAGAGTATCCCTCTTGCATTAAAATAGCATCGCATGCTTTTCTTGCTAAAATAACACCATCAGAGTTTCCCCAGTCCCATACTAACCTATATGATTCATTCGAAATAATAATACAAGCTCTGCTTAATATGCACACATAATCTTCCCATTCATATTTAACCTCTTCTGTGAGTCCTAGCTCTTCCACAGGTAACCAATATGAAGCTTGAGTCAATTCCCAATTAGAATGTTTGACTTGAGCCAGCACATGGACATTTTTTTCGGGTAGTTAGGTAATCAAAGAATTCAAAAATATGCAATCACCTTCCATACCTACAATAAGATCAATACCTATGAAGGTTTGGATACCATTTCTAGCCTTAATCATGTGTCCTACCATAGGAAAAACCTTGATCAAACCTCTCCAAATAACAGAATTGAAAGAGAAAATCAATTTCAGATGTCTAATCCATTCAAAAACTAGGAGACCCCAAAGATATTTTGACTTAATGGTACTATTCCATAACCCATGATCAAACAAATCTTGCCATAAACTCTAAGCTCCCCCATGATCAAACAAAGCCTGCTATAGACTCTAAGTTCCCCTTCTTCTTCTCTAATAACATACATACAAATTTTGCACGATCAACTACGTTATACACCATATAAGTTATAGAAACGATGATACCCATTGATGGAACTATGATTAAGCTAAATTAGTGCACCATACTTCACCACTAGTTATAGATATAATTACTTAATTACTTTATCCTTCTTACCAAAATGTTTGTTACATGTCATTTCAATAATCTGTTATTGTTCCTATCTTTTCATGGGAAGGTTAACTATTAAATTCAAGTGAATTATTTTTCAAAGACACTTTTGTTATTCCATGTTTAGAAATTAAGATAGGTGTAGGTTATGAAAAGGTTTACGGTTAGATTAGAATATATTTCCTCACCATAGCATGTACTCTTTTTGGGTTTAGTATTTTTTACATGGGCATGAACTTGTATTCTTTTGTGATTTTCATAAGGATTCAAGGGTTTATTAAATGGCTAATCATCGACGTGTATTTGCTACTTTGATAATTGTGTACAGAGAGATTGATCCAAAACTTAGTTAGCATGGTTTCTTTTAAGGCCATGTAATGAATTTTTTTATCGATCTCATATTTGGAATTCAAGAATGTGAATATGGTTTGATTTGTGATCATTTGAAGAAGAACATAATGTTGAGGTATTTTGTGGGTGGTATCTTATTAGAAGTCTTAATCATTCCAAAGGATTGAGGGCCCATGGATGGATTTACATAGTCATTCATAGCCTAACTACAAGATTAAATTTTATTTCTATTTTTGGGTTGAAAAGCATTGTCATGAAGTAAGTATATCCTATGGCCCATGGATGTATCATAACACTCTAGTTATTTTTAACAAAATTCCATGAACGCTTCTTAGCTTAAGAAGCCTCCAAAATTTGTTATATGAACCAAGTGTATGTCTCCAAGAATTCCCTTACAATTTTGGCCCTTTATATAATGAATCTCTTCCCCAATTGGAAGCTTAATTACATGTGGCAAATTAGCTCAATTCTTTTACCTGTGTCCTCAGAAACGATGTGTATTAAGGTTGATACTTCACTGAATATGAAAGATTTTTTTTACATTTAGAGGATCGAGCTTATCTAATTATACGTCAATCTCTCCAAGACCTTCTTCAAGTGTCAAATTTCCCACCATAAGATAAAATATTCTTCCCTACTAGTGAAATTTGACTCCTTTGCACCTTTGTCCCTTGGTACATCAGGTTAGGGACCCCGAGACTTGCCAGAAGAAAACAATAATGTATAGAATAAATGTATTACAAGGGGAATACTCTACATATTCATCAACTTAATTTACCCCTCAACCTCAAAATAATTTTGTGCCCCCCCAACCCTCTCAAATCCTAACTCAAAAGAATCCTACCAATGTTGTGGCAATCAAAGACCCACCTACGACCTCCTATCCCACTAGTCTATAATGGAGGTGATCCTCTAGACCCACTCTACACCTCCACAACCAAATGCCTCTCAATAAATTAGTGGGAATGGTGCTCACAAAATCCAAGGAACATAAGTTTGAATGATTATTTCCCACCCTAGACACAAACTATTAGCTTTCCCAACTCCTTTGACAACTTAGAAATCCATGACATGTTGATGGACTTCCTTCTCTAAAAATACCAATGAATATAGTATCATGGAACAGGTAGGACCTCACAAACTCGTCTTGCAAATCCATGTATTGAAAAGTAATAAATGTTGTTCCTAAGATTTATATCTTGTGTTTACATGAATTTAAAATTACTATATGTTTGCATGAATCGGCCCATGACCTAGAAATGACCAAATCATTTTTTAAGTAACCACTGTGAAGGTAGAGGTAGAGCCACAACCCTAATCTTGTTTATATGGGTGGAATCCATTATCCAACATAGGTAACACCCAACAAACCATATTGTATGGGTTTTGCTTTATTTGAAAGGTCATTTGTTCAACCTAGACAATTTATATGTGGTGAACAATGTTGGTGATCTAAATTTCAAGGGGCATATGGTCTAAATTTGAATATATAAGTCATAAAAGCATTAAATAGAGAGGCCACCCTCTCCCATTCATCATAAAAGCATTAAATGGAGAGGCTACCCTCTCCCATCCATGGTTTTGTTCCATGATATGGCTTCAAGGCACATTGTACCTCTCCCATCCATGGTATTCGAAAACCCACGGTTTTGGCCCATGGTATGGACCCAAAGCACATTATAATAATGTTATAAAAAGGCTCTATGCCTTCTCAATAAAGCATTCAAGGATTTTTTGCATCCTACATTTCCCTTATTCTATTGATTTATTGTTGGGTTATTGATTTTGAGTGTCTTTCTTAGTATGGTTTGAGAAGTGAGGCTCAAAGAACCCTCTTTGAGCCTCACCCCTCCATGTGGCATATTTATTCTATGTTTCTCTATGTTACACTATGGATCAATTGTTAACAATATTTCATATTTAATCTCCTACTCTTTCAACATTCAATCCTCCCGGGTCTCAGCCCCCAATATCTGATTCAGTGGTATCAGAGAAGGTACACTCTCCATGGGAATGAGGGTTTGAGCATAGTTCGGATTCAAAGATCTGCAGGAATTTCCAACCTCTTTTTGGCACTCTCAGAGTCTATTTGTTGGTCCATACACTGGTTTCTATGTGGCCTCCATATATTCCATTATCTCTGCAACAGTATATGTTGCTCTACAAACCCTTGGCAACCTACACTCATCAATCTATGGAGGAGGACCAACTTCTACAAAATTTAGAGAGATGTTGTGATCCCTGCAATATTTTTCAAGGGGTCTTCCATATAAAATTTGAAAGTATTTTTTTTCATCTAAAATGGGTATTTCACGGTTTTTCATTTGGCTTCCTAGTTTGTGAGATATGCTTGTTTGAAGCGGCACATGTTTGTACACAATGTGGCCTCACGTACATAAACTTTAAACAAGTACCAAGTAATACACATAACATCTCAAATTCTCTACCATAACTCATTGGAAATGTATTTCCATCATCTAAAATGGGTATTTCGTGGTTTTTCATTTGGATTTCTGGTTTGAGATATATCATCGATTAAAGCAACGCATGTCTGCATAAAATAGTGCACACGCGCCCTGAGATTCAATAAACATTTTCTCATTTCTTAGGCCACCATAGAGAAAATTTGTTATATGGATGGAAATTTGTCTTCTAGATATCAAATGGGTCTTCAACGGAATTCAATTTCATCATATGCATCAGAAGCTGTGAATGGATTTGCATCAAGCCATCAATTGCACCAAAGATCATGAATTTTTCAATTTTTGGATTTTTATTAAATCCTATTGTAATGGTGGTTATGATTTAACAACACAAAACCCATGGTTATGAGTAAACCACATAACACACACAATTATTTAATCAAGGTTATGGGCCAACCACACAAAACCCACATTTTTGTATTGTAATCATGGTTATGGGCCAACTGCACAAAACCCACGATTATGGTTATGGGTTAACCACACAAAACCCATGGTTAAGGGTCAACCACACAAAACCCATAGTTATGGTTATGGGTCAACCACATAAAACCCATGGTTATGTATTATAATCATGGTTAGGGTCATCAACACAAAACCCACTATTAGAGGTCAACCACACAAAACCCACGATTATGAGTTAGCCACACAAAACCCATGGTTATCGGTCAACCACACAAAACCCATGGTTAGGGGTCAACCACATAAAACCCGCGATCATGGTCACAGTTATGGGTCAACCACACAAAACCCACGGTCATGGTCACGGTTATGGGTCAACCACACAAAAGCCACTGTAATGGGTTAACCTCACAAAACCCTTGTTTTCATTGGTAATTGGCACATTGTAATTATGGGTCTCTTTTTAGCATGAAATGATGGGGACCGTCATTTTCTAGGGGGAGAATGATCTGAATTTCAGGGGGCATATGGTCTGAATTCGGATATATAAGTCATAAAAGCATTAAATGGAGAGGCCGCCATCTCCCATTCATCATAAAAGCATTAAATGGAGAGGCCACCCTCTCCCATCCATGGTATTTAACAACCCATGGTTTTGTTCCATGGTATGGCTTCAAGGCACATTGTACCTCTCTCATCCATGGTATTTGACAACCCATGGTTTTGGCCCATGGTATGGCCCCAAGGCACATTATAGTAAGGTTATAAAAAGGCTCTATTCCTTCTCAATAAAGCATTCAAGGATTTTTGGCATCCTACATTTCCCTTATTCTATTGATTTATTGTTGGGTTATTGGTTTTGAGTGTCTTTCTTAGTATGGTTTGAGAGATGAGGCTCAATGAACCATATTTGATCCTCACCCCTCCATGTCGCATATTTATTAGATGTTTCTTTATGTTACTCTATGGATCAATTGTTAACAATTTTGCAGCTTTAATCTCCTCATCTTTCAGCATTCAAATCTCTCGGGTCTCAGCCCCCAAGATCAGGATCAGTTGGTGAAAGAAAAACCCTATTGGATTGGTTTACCAAAGAGATTACAATCGCCTATTATCTATTTTTTGATAACTTCAAAAATGTAAACATACAATCAGGTAAAGATCACCTCATTCTTACCTGTATGCTCCAGTTGGAACAAATGGCCACGACCTTAAGGATAGACTTGGCCTTTGTTGCCCTAACAAATTTTGGCACAAAGACTTGCCTAAATTATGGTTTACCTTGTCAAATTTTGAAAAATAAAACACATGATTCTTGAAAAATACTAGACAAAGTGATTCTCTCTTAGTAAACTTGTTTCATCTTCTTTGAACAAAAACTACAAAAGGTCTATATAGGTGTTGGGAGTGTCATATTGCATGATCACCAACCTATTGTTTTTTCCATATCCAAGACCTATGACACAAATAGGCTAGGAATACATAGTTCATGTTGGGCACTCCTCACCTAAACATGAGTCATGCATTGAAGGAATCAATAGAGTTTTGGAATTGATGCCATGCCCACATGGGAATAAAGGTGGATTCTCTAGTGAAAAGATACCATTAGCAAGGTCAATCCCTTTTTAAGGAGCCATGGAAGGAAACTAGTAGTAGCCAAAAAGGGAAGAACAAGGTAGTCTTGAAGAAACTAGAAAATGTATCAAAGATGTTATGAATGAGTGTGTTGAACATGGAAATTCAAGAAATGGAATCTAAGGTAATACATATAGTAAAAATTAAATATATGTACAAATAAAGAGGAACCCAAATCAGAGCCCAACTACACTAGGTCAAATCTTGAAACAACCCAACCAAAGCCTTCTTCAAAGCCCTTGGATCCAAGGAATCGATGTAGCACATTAAACCCTTGAAATAATAAAAAATATTTTTTCAATCATTATAAAATGGTTTTTCAATCCTAAGGTATGATAAAGCAAATAATCATGGCCATGAAAACCTATATCTATGAAGTCCTCACAAATTGACCCAAGAGTAGAATCAAACATGTGATTAACAATCGAAACTGGATGATTTTATAGTAGACCTTATGAAAATGGTTGTCATCCAGGATGAGCTCTATCGATGTGAATTCTATAAATCCATCTTGGAGTTTTTGTGGCTAAATATAGTTCTACAAGTGTAAAAAGAAGTCATGTAGGGTTGTATGCTTGAAAGTCACATCAAAAGGGTTTACGTAAATTTGTCCCAAATCCAAGAAACCCTAAATTTATTACAGACTTATAACCAATGCTTTGCTTAATGTATCTTATAAAATTCAAGCCAAATTACTAACCCTAAGGTTTAAATATATCTTGTTAAAAAACATCTTAATGAAGCATAAGGGGTTTATCAAAGAAAGATACACTTTTGTTGATGTGATATTTTCCTAGGGAAAATAATAAGTAGAATCCAAGGCCTCAAAGTTTCATTCATCAAAATTGACTTTGAGAATCACCACTCATACTTACCTTGCTAAAAGCACTTAGATTTGGCCCCTACCCTATATTTTATGGATTTGAATCCCTGGACTATATCATGTATAACAAATTACCACAATGTGTCATAAAATTTAGTTTAGTTCATGGCCTAAATGGAGAGTATTTTGTCTGAGGCCACTTCATGGTTGACCCATGTGTAACCATTATTAAACACATGCGAACTCTCTAGAATTCCTTCATTACAAAAAAACCATGTCACTAGTTTCCTTTTCATATTCTCGTTTTGCTTTCATTTACATTTTTTATGTAATTTATTTCTCATTTTTAATGAAAAATCGATGTCATTTCATGATTCAATACTAAGGGTGATGTTCTAAATGTCTAGTATGACATAAAAAAAAAATGTGTCGACTTTAGCACCTATTTTTGAGTTCAACTGTTAGGGCCCTACCTAAACCCCCTTACTTTAGGATTTTTTTAACTAATGTATGTGACTATCTCCATTAAATTGTTGGTGTTTGAGCAAAATCGAAGATGATTGAACTTTAAAACTTTTATTGATCAATTTCAGCACATATGATTCATATAAATCAGACAGATATAAATTAGCCACATATATCATCCATATATAAATCTCATAAATAAATCAGCCATATAAATCATCTCCATAAATCATCCATATAAATCAATAAACCATGAGAGACAAGATATACCCTGGGAAAACCCTCCAAACACATAGGATGAAAACCCTAACAAATCTTTGAGTATGATAGATAGATTTGCAGAGAATGGTTAACAACGCATAAGCATATTTCCTAATAATAGATATCACCACAACAGTAGAGAAGAGAGATCCAATTTAAACCCTGCAAAAACAACTGTATTGAACTTGTCGTATGCCTAGCATATTAATAACAAGCCAAAAACCCTAGCATGCAAAAGGTAGTGCATAGGAGGCTCAATAAACATACTAAGAGCACCACATAGTGAATTCTCAAGGAGGATCTAACTAGAAGTCCCTCCATGCAAACATTAGCACCCTTCCTTTCATAAATTAACTTTAACTGAATGTTCTTTGTCTTGAACTGACTTGAACTGAATGTTAATTGACTTGAAACTGAATGTTAATTTACTTGAACTAAATGTTAACTGACTTGAACTTAATGCTAATTAACTTGAACTGAATGTTAACTTTTACTTGAACTTAATGTTAACTGAATTGAACTTAATGTTAACTTACTTGAACTGAATGATAACTGACTTGAACTTAATTTTAACATAATCTTTAATTGATTATTTATCACTTAGTTAACAGGCTAACTTAAGTGTCATCGGTGCTTCACTCTTAGTGCCATCCATGCACAATTTATATTATTAACTTTTGTGTGGATCTCTTTAGTTAACTGATGCATGTTGATTCATGGACATTAAGCTCTTCTTTACTTAACTAATTACATTAATTAATAGCTCAGCTGATGATTTGACTAAGGCACTGATTAAGGCATTCATATTTAACTGAAGCTTTATAACTTGAGTTCACTCAAACATTTACATGGGAAATTTGAATTCTCTTTGTTTATGCTTTATCTAATTATCATTAAATAATTAATGCATGGTCCATATGTGTATTATTTATCCATCTTATCATATCATACTCAAAAAAATTATCCCATACATACTGATGATCATATATATTACCTCAGGCCATATAGTCATATGATAAATTAATTCACTCTAGGGGTATCTAATCCCTACATAAGACTTATAACAATATATTACATAGTATAACCACCTCAAAAAATGGAGGTCCATAGTCTTGATACAACACAATACTTCAATCTTGATACAACACAAGATCATCTCCACAATTGGAGATCCATTCTCATAGGATATCGTCTATGAGAATCATTGACTTGATATAACACAAGTCTACGGTCTTTATACAACACAAGACTAGTCTTGATATTACTCACAAGAATCGGCTTGATATTACTCACAAGCTCTACAATACAACATCACCACCTCAATCATATGAGGATACTTAGGACTTGATACAACACAATGTCTTGACGTGATACCACACAAGTCTTGGAGAATGGCTCATGATGATGTACAATCAACACTCCCTCTCAGCAAGGGAGACATTCTCTACTTTACCGGGAATTTCTTGCCATACCAAGCTTATCTCGGAAGTATCTCAACTTCATCACTGATAGCGAATAGTCCACAAATTTTCAATTATACTCATCAGTATCTATGTACTAAAATATTTTCTTTACAGGACCATGCATTCAATGAAGTAAAACTTCATCTCAATTTTTTTTATCATAACACATAGGGTTTTTTCATAAAGCTTGACTATTAACACCTAATAAATGTAGGATTAAGTCTTTCGCCCTAGTAGGTAGCTTCCCAAGTTACACTACTCCTCAATAGGTAGTACTATCTGCAATACACTTTGCTTAGTACTAGCTGAAATACACCTTGCTTTTGTAGTACTAGCCACAATACTTGGCTTATGTAGTATTAACCACAATATACATAGCTTATCTCAAGCTAAAACAATAGTTGGATAACACAATAGGTCCACCATGTATCAAATAGAATAAAGATCCTATTCTAATGTACCTCAAAGGTACCTCAAAGGTACTCAAAAATATGCTTACTTAGTAAGCATAAATACAATAGGTCAGCTCAAAGACCAACCAACTACTTACACATTCATCATCTAGATCCACTCTAGAATGCAGTTTCTCTAAGCTCAAAACAATGGATTTCATATCCATCATATACAACGTTATACATCAAATGTGTAAAATTATGGAGAAAGAAAGTCTCATAATTTCTTTCAATCTTCAATATTTGTTGACTTCAAGAATATTCTTCTATCTAGAGAAGTTCGCTATGAGCTTTCCATTCTCTGTGATGTTCTTCAAGGCCTGGCCACTTTCTCATTGATTCTTCTTTTTATACTACAACACCCCAACTACCTCTCTAAGAGGTTTAACTATTCTATGATATTCCAAACTATAACTCTTCTTGAGTATGAATAGTCTCTAAGACTTTGACCATGTCTCTGCTCATGTGGATTCTCTCCACAAGGTATCACAGCCCGTAGTTTCTTGAGTCATGTACCATGACTAACTAGTTTGAGGACTTTTAACAGTTGTTTCCTGTGAAGATATATCAGTACTTCCTCTTCAACTAGAGGAGTCTTTTATACTATACCAAGCTTGTTCTAGACAAACGATTAGTAAATATGATGGAAAATTTGCTCATCCGTGGATATGTATAGGAATTACACAACTCCTTTCTACACCATGTCTCAGATATAACTCACTAGGAACTTTGTAAAGTTTTACTGCTTTATAATATGATATATCTGAGAGACATCTTTGATGCGATCTTTCTTGATCATTGTACTGGTCAGAATCCATATGTCTGTGAAACTTACTTTCACTGACCAAGACATGTCTAAATCGACATACACTTGTACCAAGTAGGTAACAAAACACATTCTTTGTTGTACATGTCTATGTACTAACTGTAAATCATATAATTGATCATGGGACCTGCATAGATATATCTAACATCTATGAGATCCTACAAATCTGAACAAGAATCATATTATTTTTATGTGCGTGGTCATGGATTTATAGTCCATTGTTCTTGAATCCTTTCAAGAACTCTACTAAACATTTTTCCTCAACAGAAGAAAAAAAATCTTATCCAATGATTGTTACACCTCTAAACTTAAGATTCATCCAATATTCTTACATATAGATTCCTTTTAAATATGAGAACCATCAAGGTTTCTACATAGCAGGAGTTTAATTAACCAAATCCTTTGGTTTTCCAAGAGCTAGCAAATCTAGCTTCTCCCTCTCAACATCTAGGATGTGAGAATCATAATTTGACTCCTCCATCACAAAGACTCATACTCCTCTATGTCTAACACATATATGAATATAACCAGGATAAATGAATTATCGTCAAGAATCTTTACTTCACTCAGAAAAATATTAGGGCTTTTATTCTGACTTCTTCCTAAGAAACATAGTAATCTCTCGATCTGCTCTTTTTCAGGATCAACCATCCGAATGAATCCATGTCATTTTATTCTTTGTTAAATTTTCATATGCTTAGCTAATACATCAGTATTTCATTTCATTTTCATAACAAAAGCATATATGCAGGATCACTGAAAGAAACAGTATCACAAGAACAACACAGATTTATCTTGGGAAAACCCTAAAGGGAAAAACCCAGCAAAAGCTTCCTCAATATAGATGGCCCAAAAGATAAAAGATAAAACCAACAAGGAGATCAAAGCCTGATCCTGCTACACTTCTCTTCTCCACTAATGCGCTACACAAGTGAGAGTATGTGATTCAAATGAGGAGCGCTACACCTTTATTTATATTCATCCGTTCACTTTAATTAACTCATCCAACATGTAGGCTCGAGTTAAATCATGTAGGCTCAAGTAACCACACTGGGGTGCTAATGACCCACCTTTACAATTAGAGGGGACTATCTCATGACTCTTATTAGTTCTTCCGATTAGAAGCATCGGGGTA
>LPNX011232026.1:298002-317962 GCA_001517045.1 Pseudotsuga menziesii
AACACCATCAACATCATCAGGGTAACACATCTATAAATCATTGGAATCTTTTCAACATCATGTAGTCTTCATCTTCAATCTTCAGTCTTCAGCAACAACAACACTCTGACTGTTTTGATCAGCAACAACTTCTTCAGCATTTTGACTTTTCGAACAACATCATCATCATCATCATATTCTGATCTTTCGATCAGCAATATCAGTAATCTCATTATCAACACTTTGACCTTTCAAACAGCAACATCATCATCAACATATTCTGATCTTATGATCAGCAACATCAGTAACATCATCATCAGCACTTTGACCTTTCGAACATCAACATCATCATCATCATATTCTGATCTTATGATCAGCAACATCATCATCAACACTATGACCTTTCGATCAGCATCAACACCTTCAATACTTTGACCTCTCGATCAGCAACAACTTTAGCACTTTGACCTTTCGATCAGCAACAACATTTTCAACACTTTGACCTTTCGATCAGCAGCAACATCTTCAGCACTTTGGTCTTTCGATCAGCATCATCATCTTCAGTACTTTCACCTTTCGATCAGCGACAACATCTTCAACACTTTAACCTTTCGATCAGCAACAACAACTTCAGCATTTTGACCTTTCGATCAGCAGCAATATCATCATCAAAACATCGTCATCATCATACTCTAATCTTTCGATCAGAGACATCATCATCATCACACTCTGATCTCAAAAACATCATCATCATCATCAAATCATCATCATCATCATCACACTCTGATCTTTCAATCAGAAATATCATCATCACGCTCTAATATTTTGATCAGAAACATTATCATCATCATACTCTGATCTTTCGATCAGAAACATCATCATCATCAGCAACAATCTGCAAAAGACAAATAAGTCTTTGGATCTCTTTTGGACTTAAAGTCCAGGGATGATGCAATCCTACCACATTCTCGACAACCAAAGTTACCTGATCCGTTCTAAACCGAAGTTCAAGGATGATACAATCTTTCCACCTTCTTGATGACCGAAGTTCACCGGATCCGTTCTAAACTAAAGTTCAAGGATGATACAATCCTGCCACCTTCTTGATGACCAAAGTTCACTGGATCCATTCTGAACCGAAGTTCAAGGATGATACAATCCTGCCACCTTCTCGATGACCGAAGTTCACCGGATCCGTTCTGAATCGAGGTTCAAGGATGATACAATCCTACCACCTTCTCGATGACCGAAGTTCACCGGATCCGTTCTGAACCGAGGTTCAAGGACGATATAATCCTGCCACCTTCTCGATGACCGAAGTTCACCGGATCCATTCTGAACCGAGGTTCAAGGACGATACAATCCTGCCACCTTCTCGATGACCGAAGTTCACCAGATCCGTTCTGAACCGAGGTTCAAGGACGATACAATCCTGCCACATTCTCGATGACCGAAGTTCACCAAATTCGTTCTGAACCGAGGTTCAAGGACGTACAATCCTGCCACCTTATCAATGACCAAAGTTCACCGGATCCGTTCTGAACCGAGGTTCAAGGACGATACAATCCTGCCACATTCTCGATGACCAAAGTTCACTGGATCCGTTCTGAACTGAAGTTCAAGGATGATACAATCTTGCCACATTCTCGATGACCGAAGTTCATCGGATCCATTCTGAACCGAAGTTCAAGGATGATACAATCCTGCCACATTCTCGATGACCGAAGTTCATCGGATCCATTCTGAACCGAAGTTCAAGGATGATACAATCCTGCCACATTCTCGATGACCTAAGTTCACCGGATATGTTATGAACCGAAGTTCAAGGATGATACAATCCTACTACATTCTCGAGGACCGAAGTCACCGGATCTATTACGGACATATCTCCCAGGATGATACAATGCCTCTTCATTCTCGAGGACCGAGGTCACCGGATCACTTTAGGGCAAGCGCCCAAGGATGATACAATCCCACTGCAACATCACTACTCCCCCTTTCGGGGAAGGCATTTTCAAACCACACCGAGCTTGTCTTGAAAGTGTTCGAACTTCACTCGAGACAGAGGTTTTGTCAACACATCAGCAACATGTTCATTAGTACTCACATACTAGAGCTTTATGGCTCCTTTCTGCATCATGTCTCGAATGTAGAAATACCTGATTTCTATGTGCTTTGATCTGTCGTGGAACACAAGGTTCTCTGTCATCTTTATACAACTTTGGTTTTCACATAGAATCATGGTAGTGTCCAACTCTAGGTTGAATAATCCTGACAGCAGCTTTCAAAGCCATATGGCTTCACAACTCGCAGAGCAATCTGCTATAGAGTCTGCTTCGGTAGTGCTTAGAGCAACACTGGATTTCTTTCTGCTAAACCATGAAATCATAGAAAATCCCAGACTATAACATCCTCCTGATGTACTTTTTCTGTCTGAGATACTTCTAGCCCAATCTGCATCTGTATATCCATACAAACTGTACTCATGGATATTATCATGGTATAGACCAAAGTCTATAGTCCCTTTCAAATATCTCATCACATGTTTTGCAGCTACCAAGTGAACCCGTCTAGGTTGAACTAGATATTGACTTAAGGTGTTCAAGGCAAAACAAATATCTGGTCTGGTATTTGTTAAGTACATCAATGACCCAATGATCTGTCTATAAAGAGTCACATCCACTAACTCTGATGAGTCATCAGTTAAAGACTTTAGGTTGGAATCCATGGGAGTGGCCAAGGCTTTGCATTCCAACATATTGAATCTTTTCAATATCTCTACTGCATACTTTCCCTGGTTGATAAAGATTCCTTCTGAACTTTGCCATACTTCCAGACCTAGGAAATAATGCATTAACCCAAGGTCTTTCATCTCAAATTCTTCTGCTAGTTTCTTCTTGCATTCCTTAATATGTTTCTCATTTCCTATCAAGAATAAGTCATCCACATATAGTAATAGGATGGCAGGTTCATCTTTAACAACCTTGAGGTAAAGGTTAGGATCAGCTTTACTTTTGGTAAAGCCCATGCTCGACAAGAAACCATCTATCCTTTCATACCAAGCTTGAGGAGCTTGTTTAAGACCATACAAGGCCTTCTTCAATTTTCATATGTGTGTATGTCTATCTTCAACTTCAAATCCTTGTGGTTGTTCTATGTATACTTCTTCTTCGATCACTCCATTTAGAAAAGTTGTTTTCACTTCCATCTGGTGTAAATCCCACTTCATCATGGATGCAAGTGCCATGATGGTTCTAATCGAAGTGTATCGTGCTACTGGGGCAAATGTCTCTTCATAATCAATTCATTCTTTCTGAGAGAACCCTCTGGCCACAAATCTTGCTTTATATTTCTCAATACCTTCGTCAGCTGCATACTTTACTTTGTATATCCATTTGGAGGATACATACTCTTTCCTTCTGGTTTGGGAACTATATCCCATACATCATTCTTTATTATTGAATGATATTCTTCAGTCATTGCTTCTACCCATTCTTTCTTCTGAACCGCTTCTTCATAGTTTGTAGGTTCTTGATCTACAAGATCACACATCAAGGCTACATAGTTGGAGAAAGTCTTAGGTTTCTTTCTTTCCCTTGTGGAGCCTTCAGGAGCTCCATATCTTTCTGCTTCTCGAATAATTTCTCTTGTCCAGGCGGGATTTCTCTTTCTTGACATTTCCTTTATGGGAGGTTCTTGAGGTTCTGCTATGTCATGTTCTTCAGGAGCTTCATCTTCAGGGAGATATGTAGATTATTTATTTCTGGGAGATGTCTCTTCTTCATACACTTCTTCATGTTGGCATTTCCTGGATCTCTTGAGGGCTGCCTCTTCATCGAATGTCACATCTTTACTGATCTCCATGTGATGGAATCCAGGAATGTATATTCTGAATGCTTTGGATACCTCACAATATCCAACAAATATCCCCTTCTTTCCAGAAGGATCTAATTTGGTTCTTTTCTCTTTTGGTATATGAATATACACTGGACAACCAAATATCTTGAGGTGACTTACCTCAGGCTTCTTTCCCGTGAATATTTCTTCTGGAATATTAAACCCAAGAGCACTATGAGATATTATATTCTATACATACACTGCAGTTCTTGTCACTTCTGCCCATAGATGCATTGGAAGATCTTGATCATAAATCATTGTCTTCACTGTCTCCATGATGGTTCTGTTCTTTCTCTCCGCAACCCCATTCTGTTGAGGATTGTAGGGATTAGTTAGTTCCCTCTTGATTTCAGAATCTTTGCAAAAGGCTTCAAACTCTTTTGAGGTATACTCTCCACCATTGTCTGATCGGAGTGTCTTTATTTTCTTGTCTGAGAGATTCTCTATCAAGGCTTTGAACTCCTTGAATTTTTCAAACACTTCACTCTTTGCTTTCAAGAAGTATATCCAAGTCTTTCTTGAAAAATCATCAATAAATGTGATATAATATTCAAAGCCACTTAAGGATGTAGAATACATTGGACCACATACATCTGAATGAATCAATTCCAACGTACCTTTTGTCTTTGTTTCACTTTTCGCAAATGGATTCTTGATGTTCTTTCCCTTCACACATCCTTTGCAAATGCCTTCATGCTTGATCTTCATGTCTGGTAATCCCATCAGTACCTTGTTCACATGAGGTAGAGCCTTGTAATTGATGTGGGCAAGCCTTCTATGCCATAGTTTACTAGGGTCAGTGGACTCATGCACTAGGGCTGTTTTTGAGTGCCCCTTGAGTTTATACAAGCCTCCTTCTTCTTCACCAATAATGATTGCATCTTCAATATTCTTTCCTTTGGGCCACATGAGTACTTGCCCATCTATAAAAGCAACTCTAAAATCTTTCTTATCTAAGGTTGAGATAGAAATTAAATTCTTCTTTAGACCAGGTACATATAATACATCCTTCATTTTTAGGGGATTACCTGAATCAAGTTTGTAGCTTGCTTCACCAACTCCTTTGATCAGATATTGATAATCATCTCCTAGGGATACTTTCTGAGGAGAGCTCTTTTCTTCAAGTTTGGACAGAGTTTTATTTTGTCCCGTCATGTGCTTTGAAGCACCACTATCAATAAGCCAGGTGTCTTCTCCAGGAGTTACTGATCCAGAGAATGCAGATAATAGCACATACTCTTCTGCATCTTCTTCTCTTGCTTGGTTTTTTGGGGGTCCTTCTTCTTCTTCTTCTTCTTCTTCTTCTTCTTCTTCATCGTCATCTTCTGCTAGATGGGCATGATGTATTTTGTTGTTGTTGATCCTATTTCTTTATGCTTTCCTCTTTATAGGACAATTTCGGGCAATGTGTCCTATCTTATTACAATGAAAACATTCAAAATCAGAATAGTCTCTAATGGGAGGATTTTCTCTTACCCTTTGGATTCTTCTGGGAGGATGAGACTCCTTGAAATTTCTTCTCTTGAGGTTTGATTGGCCTCTTCTTCTTTTGGTGTGAGTGGCTAGGGCTTGACCATCTGATTTTAGTAAGGATTCTCTATTTGCCACTCTAGTCTCCTCTTGAATGCAGTCTTCCCATACAATATCAAACTTCATGCTTTCTTTTCCGGCACACATCATCTGAATGAAGGATTCCCAGGGTCTAGTGATACCATTGAGGGCAGCCATAACCATTTCATCTTCATCGAGCTTATCTCCAATAGCTTCTATTTGCTCTTTGATCTGAGAAACCCTTGAGAAGTAGTCTTGGATGGATTCTCCATGACTCATCTTGGTGCTCTTTAGTTGAGCTCTTAGATTCATCTTTCTGTTAATGTTTCTTCCCTCAAACATTCTAGATAGGGCATCAAACATTTCTTTTGGAGTCTTCTTGGATGACACTTGAGGAATCAAGTGATCCTTGATGGAGTCAGCAATAATCCTTTGTGCCCTAATCATATCCTTTCTGTGCTTCTCCTTGGCTTCAGCTTCTTCAGGTTCTGCAACTTCTTCTTTGACATACTTATCAAGATCATTCTCTTGGAGAATGAGACCAATCCTGTATTTCCATGCTCAGAAATTTTCTATGCCTTCTAACTTGTCCTCAAGCTTAGTGCTTGGGGTCATTTTGTCAGAAAATCACAAAAATTGAAATTTTGTGGAATGAGAAACTAACCTTCCCAGGAGATGCACTTGAATGAGGTGAGTTGACTGGTGTGCTTGGATTTTGAAGACTTCAACTCTTCACCTTTCAAATTAGACTTACAAGACTCAGCTTCTGCAGCTTTCTAGATCAGCAGTTTTCTGGTGTAGCTGTCAAACTAGGGTTTAACTTTCCCGGAGACTCACACATCCAAAATCTTTGCTTCCAGGCTCAAAATATGCACTTTGGGAGGGCGCAACTTTCTATGCAAGCAGTTTTCTAAAATTCAAAAAAATTTCTTGAAACCCTAATTTCTTCTGGGGAGAGAGAGAGGGGTATTTCACCTTGTGAAAGCTATCCTATTCAGGCTAGCTTTGATACCATGTTAAATTTTCATATGCTATGCTAATACATCATTATTTCATTTCATTTTCATAACAAAAGCATATAAACAGGATCACTGAAAGAAACAGTATCACAAGAACAACACAGATTTATCCTGGGAAAAACCCAGCAAAAGCTTCCTCAATATAGATGGCCCAAAAGATAAAATATAAAACCAACAAGGAGATCAAAGCCTAATCCTCCTCCTTATCTTGCTACTCTTCTCTTCTCCACTAATGCGCTACACAAGTAAGAGTGTGTGATTCAAATGAGGAGCACTACACCTCTATTTATATTCATCCGTTCACTTTAATTAACTCATCCGACATGTAGGCTCGAGTTAAATCATGTAGTCTCAGGTTACACATGTAGGCTCAAGTAACCACACTGGGGTGCTAATGACCCACCTTTACAATTAGAGGGGACTACCTCATGACTCTTATTAGTTCTTTCGATTAGAAGCATCGGGATACAAAGTAATACAAGTGGTTCTCCCGGTAGGACCATCGGGGACCACAAAAAGATACATATAGAATTTTCTTCGAAGTTACAATATTTCAACATTATTCTAGGTAAGGGCATATGTTATTCCCTACAAGAAAAATTATTCAAATGATTAATCACATTACATAACCAAGAAATGTAATCACATGAAAACTTTCAATAATCACACAATTATGCACATAGATTAAATCAATGTTTTGACATAACCCCATTCATATTTCATAAATAATTTATGCATCCCTATATACATATCTCATGAAACAATCATGCATGTTTTATATTCATATCTCATGAACAATCATGCAACCCTATACTTTTCTTAATTTAAACATAACATGAGTTTTACTATTTACCAATAAATAGAAGGATTGTAACATATGCTTTCAATCATGTTATGACATAACATTGTTACTAATCCCACAAATACATTCAAAAATCCTTTAAATATGATTTTATAAAACCATATGATAATCAAACAATCATGTATGTATACTTCATGATTTTTGTTATTTGTCAATAAAAGGAAGACAATCAACAGATATGCTCAATATGCTTATATCAGAACACAATTCCTAATCCTCAGAATATGGATCTTTATATGATTGTAATGAAACACATTCAAAAGAATATAGATATAAAGAGCATATAATAAACAAAATACAATACTTATCTTTTATTGTTTTGTGTGCTCCCTCTTGATCTATGCTTCCTTGTGGAGATTACTGGAGTCCCTCAGTCTTTAACTCCTTGCGAATTTGAGTGCATGCAGGAGGTAGTGAATCCCTGCATGGAAAAATTGGATCCCATGCAACCAGGAGCAAATGCTCTTCTTCAGGAAAAAATTCTTTCGGCGATCATTATCTTCTTCTTTGTATGAGTTCCGAACTCTAAGAGGCTCTCATTAGACACAAGATCTATTGATGAAGAATAATCCAATCCAAAAATACTTAGGTCATTCAACCAATTCGTCCAGATTGGAAAGACGTCCATAACATGAATTCTTAAAACTTCATCTTCAAATAACTAATCATATCTCCCAAACAGTTGTGAATTTTTGAAATCCTCTCTTCGCTAGTCTAAATCGACCCATTTGGGAAGTGGATTTTCAATGGTTTTGGTTGATTCCTCATGGAATGATCAGACATGCTCCACGAAATTTGTCTCCTAGAAAGTGATGAGAATGGTGCATACTGACTTGCTATTGGATTCTCCCTGCATTGGATGAAGGCACCTCAATAATCGTGGATATGTAGTCATCCTCCAATATGTCCAATACCATTACCTTCGATGTGTTGAAGTTGGAAGTGACCTCTAGATGGTCTTCCGATTGAATGAAGGTCGATGTCATTGCCAGAATATTTTTCTCAACTCTTGAATATATACATAGGCTTTGGTTTGTTGTACAAACTAAGCTCCTTCACACCTTTTTCTTTGATACCATGTTGATGTTTGAGAAAAATAGAAGATGCCTAAACTTTAAAACTTTTATTGATCAATTTCAGTGCATATGATTCTCATAAATTAGCCACATATATATCAGTCATATATAAATATCATAAATAAATCAGCCATATAAATCAATCAACCATGAGAGACAAGATATACCCTGGGAAAACCCTCCAAACACAGAGGATGAAAAACCAAATAATTATTCGAGTATAATAGATAGATTTGCATAGAATGGTTTACAACACATAAGAAGATTGCATGATAAGAGATATCACCACAATAGTAGAGAAGAGAGATCAAATGTAACCCTGCAAAAACAATTGTATGCAACTATATTGAACTTGTCGTATGCCTAGAATATTAATAACAAGTCAAAAACCCTAGCATGCAAAAGGTAGTGCATAGGAGGCTCAGTAAACATACTAAGAGCACCACATAGTGCATTCACAAGGAAGAGCTACCTAGAAGTTCCTCCATGCAAACATTAGTGTCCTTCCTTTCCTCAATTATCTTTAACCGAATGTTCATTGTCTTGTACTAAAAGTGAACTGACTTGAATTGAATGTTAATTGACTTGAACTTAATGTTAACTAACTTGAATTGAATGTTAACTTATTGAACTAAATGATAATTGACTTGAACTAAATGTTAACTTAATCTTTAACTGATTGATGATCACTTAGTTAACATGCTAACTTAAGTGTCATCAATGCTTCACTCTTTGTGTCATCCATGCACAATGTATATTATTAACTTTTGCATGGATATCTTTAGTTAACTTATGCATGTTGATTGATTGACATTAAGCTCTTATTTACTTAACGGATTACATTAATTAATAGTGCAACTGATGCTTTGACTGAGGCACTGATTAAGACATTCAAATTTAAGTGAACCTTTATAACTTGAATTGACTCATTCATTTGCATGGGCAATTCAAATTCTCTTTCTCTATGTTTTATCTCATTATCATTAAATAATTAATGCATGGTCCATATGTGTATTATTTTTCCATCTTATCATATCATACTCAAAATAATTATTCCACGCATACTAATGATCATATATATTACCTCGGGCCATATAGTCATATCCTAAAGTAATTCATTGTAGGGGTAGCTAAGCCCTAAAGGAGACTTATAGAAATATATCACATAGTATAACCACCTCAACAAATGGAGGTCCACAGTCTTGATACAACACAAGACTTCAATCTTGATACAACACAAGATCATCTCCACAATTGGAGATTGATTCGCATAGGGTACCATCTATGAGAATCATTGACTTGATACAACACAAGACCATAGTCTTAATACAACACAAGGCCAGTCTTTATATTACTCATAATACTCAGCTTGATATTACTCACAAGCTCTACAATACAACATCACCACCTCAATCTATATTTCAATGGGTAAACCTATGGTTTGAGGGGCATACACACAAAAAATACAAGTGGCATTAATTCACTTTGTTGGACACCCTTGTAACCTATGTTGGTACATGTTTGAGTAGTATTGCATTAGACAACACTTGCATACAAAATCACATTCATGTACCCTAGGGTATATCAGGAGTCCCTTAGAAAAGTTGAATTCATCCCTAGATAATTCGATCGATCATCTTGCAATAATAGTTGCATTGATAACAACACTTGGGAATATTACTCTATAATACCTAGGTGGTTAAGTAGTAAAACTAAGTACATGCTTGTGCCTCCATAGTTAGTTCCCTAAGAGATTCATGTGTCGAGTAATTTAATGTTGTTCCTTGCAGTATATCAAAGAGATATAGCACTTGACACTCCCTTGTCCTTAATATCCATGAAAATCTATCCTTTGATACCAACTAGTGAAATTCCTACATATTTTAATCCAAAAGGAATTTGGTAATTATGTCATTGCAGTAATATTCAACATGGATTAAAACTCCTACCAATGTAAACAATAATAAGAAGAAGAAATTAGGGATCCACATACACCATTGTTGGATATCTATCTCAAAAGAACCTGTGTACCATGTTGATATAAAACTATAATAACCTTTTTTTGGTCCCACCCATACTACAATTGGTGGTTCCTCTCGAAAGACACCTCTTTCACTATTGCTTGTTTTAAGATAAGTTGGTGTTAATAATTTTCAAATCATAAGTGGTCCCATGATCAACACCCAAAATCGATCAAACATGGAGAAATAGAATAAGGATCCACCAAAGAACACTAAGGATCTTGGATCAGTGGTCATGGCCTTAAATCATATAGCTGATTAGATCCAGATTGATTAGGCTAACTAGCAACAAATATTGAATATCCTAACTAAACATGTGGGTCTATATCACACAGAAAAGGACCATGTGGTCAATGAATAATAAGGCGCTCACACTCTCTTCCCTGAAACCCAACCTCCACCATTTCAAGACAACACCTCATGGAACTATTTCCAAAAGGTCAACGTGAATAAATTTGATGGCTCAAATCCCTTGGGTTGGGTTACCCAAATGGAACACTATTTTTATCTCCATGGCATTAAGGATGATCTCCAAAAGTTAAAAATGGAGACCTTATATATAGAATAATAACCTTGGCATTGGTACCAAAGATCTAATCATTATGTCCCTTAAATTCAATTTGTAAATATCCTTCATTATAATTATGAATGGAGCACTCACTACTAGGAAAGGTTGACCAAATTATACCAAAGTGGCATATTTCTAGACTAAGTTATAGCATTCTAGCAATTGGAAATCCACATGAATGATTTCTCTTATTCCTTTATGGGGGAATGCTTCATTACTGTCTTCAAAGAGGAATTTCAAGCACATGTCATTATGCAATGCACCACAATATGGTTAGAATCTTTTGATAGAACTAAGGAAATTGAGATAGTGATAAATGCCCAACACAAAATACCTTAATCTCCTACTCACACGATGCCTCCCATCGATCCTACTTTTAGCACCTCCAACATGTCATTGTTACAAATATAAAAGCTATCTCCTCATGCGATGGTTGAAAATTAACACCTTGAACTTTGTTATAACTGTGATGAAAAATAATTTCGAGGGAATAAAAGGAAAGAAAAAAAATTATTCAAATAGATATATCCCTACATGACCACCTAGAAGACATTACAATTAAAGGCACTCAAGCAATAGAAATGGAGAATAATATTCCTCCCATGGAATATGACAATGTGTTTCAAGTTTCTTGGGAAGAACCCCAAATCTCACTTCATTCCTTATTAGTTTTCTCCACACCCCTTACATTGAAGTTAATAGGATACATCAAGCACCGTAAAGTCACTGTATTTAAGTACAGTGGAAACATGCACAAATTTATTCATAGAGTGGTAGAATAAACTTATTTCTATGCCTGACTGATGGGCTTCCTCTCCCTAAGACTTATCCATGGGGATCCATTCAAATGTATAAGTACCCAACACTAAGAATCACTTGGAAATTCTGGAAAAAAAAAGAACCATAAAAATTCAGTTTCAAGCTTATTTATATTACGCATTGAACTAACTTTGGCAAACCTTCACCAGATTTAACTCACTCCATTCGCTATAGCAACCTCTGCTATTTTTAACACTTAAGCCACCAGATTTAACTCACTCCATTCGCTATAGCGACCTCTACGAGTTGTAATCCCCCTTTACACATGCATCCAATAGTGTTTAAATACAAAATTAAATTGTGTTTCAGATCCATGGAAACATAATCATAAGCTTAACAAACTTATGACTCATCTACCTAACTCCTATTTCTACGGCATAAAAGACTCAACTTCTCAACAAACTTATCCTTATCCTATCTATTACAATGAAGGATTCCGAGATCCTTTATTTGAATTCAAATTCCTATACTAATAAACATAAATTACAAAAGAGAACCCATTCTCTTCTATAATCTTTCACTTAAACTTATGAAGTCATGACAACTTCATCACTTTGATTATTCCCCTGCATCAGATTGCCTACCTTGAAATTCTTCATGGGATCTTGTCCATGAGGCATCTCTCTGTTGTTTTTCTGTAGCATTTTAGTATATTTCCAAGGCCTTTCTCTGAGCAGCTTCTTCTTCTTGAACAGTTCTTCCTTCCAACTACTCCAGCCAAAATTTTATACCTGTAACACCTTCATCCAGATCACCACTAGTTTTTCTCTCAACTAGTGTACATGCTCTATTTTCACAAAACATTTATGTTCGTCCTTCATTTGACCTGCAATTAAACATACCATCTTTCCGGCCACAAAAACAAAACAAAAAACACAATGTCATAAAAATTCCCGCCATCGAAGAATTCCTTGAATGAATTCTCTTACCATTCACCTCCTTGCTTGCTTCTCTTTCACAATCCTCCATCACAGCACTTCCCTTAGCAATTTCTTCAAGCATGTCTTCTTCATATTCCTTCATGATTATATTCATCTGTGCATTTATCAATTCTTCCTCCATCATTACATATCTTGCATTTGATAAACTCCGTTGATCTTTGCTTTCCATCAACCATTCACTACACATGTCATTAGTCAATTTAATCTCAAATTCATTTAAATACCTTGCTTGAGAAATTACATTTACCTATGATTCTGCCATTTTTTAATTTTCCACGAACTCCTTTTCATTCAACATAAGCAACTGATTTCGGTCATTGACTTTCTCTTTCATTCCTTTTAATGGATGAATATTGTGTCTCTGTCCATTCATATCAAAAGAATAGACATTCCTCTTGCCTGCATGCACTAATTCCCTGTCAAACTGCCAAGGTCTACCCAATAAAACATGACAAGCATCCATCTCAATAATGTCACATCTTATCTCATCATGATAGCTTCGAATCTGAAACTTTCTCTGGAATTGTTCACTCACAAGAACCTGATGACCTTTCTGCAGCCATGCAACCCTGTATGGTTCTGGATTTACTATCTTCTTCTGCTTCAATTTTTCCACCATTTATGTAGACACCAAATTATCAGTACTACCACTGTTGACAATTAATTTACAGCACTTACCTTCAACCTTGTAAATTGTCTTGACAGACTCCTCCTCCGAACTGACTCATCAATTACCTTCCTCATCAACTAGGATTCACCTTGTTTAGGGTAATTCTCAGCCACCTCTAATTCCTTTGGAGATTCAAGTTCATCTTGCACTACTTGTGATCCTCTCTGTCTAGCAACATTCTCTAGACATTCCCATGACATGTGACCTAGTTGTCCACATGTGTAACACCTCACTGGTCCACCTCTTCCTCTTGAAGCATTCCTTCCACCTCTATTCTCACTATTTCTGTCAGGATATACTTGCTAGTTTGAACTGCTAGCCTCACCCTTCTGTTGTTGTTCCTTTCCTCCAGAGCCTCTTACCTTTGCTTTCTGAGTCTGCTTCCTCATCAGCTTCTCTTCATCCTTCATAGCAATCTGATATGCTTCTTCAACAGACTTTAATGACAACAAACTCAATTCATCTTGTATATCAAATATTAAACCATTAACATACCTAGCTACCCTCTCAGGTGTATCCTCTATATGTCTAGATCTGATATTTACCTTATATAATTCCTCAATATACTCCCTAATTGTCATTTATTTATGCTTAATATTTTGCATTTTCCTATAAAAAATCAACTTATAATCTTGAGGAAGAAATTGACCTCTCAACTTAGTTTTCATTCTGCTCCAACTATTGATCCTTACGTTGTTCTTAAAGGTCCTCTCCTCTTACACACCATCCCACCACAAGGGTGCATGCCCTCTTAACCTTGTGACAACAAATCTAACTTGCATGTCCTCCTTCACTCCAACAAAATCGAAGTGTTTGTTCCTAGCATTGATCCAGTCAATCAATTCCTCTGGATTCAAGCTCCCACTATAGAATGGCACATCTACTCTTGAGCTAGAACCTGCACCAAAGATGGACCTCAGCATTCTTACCTCATGAGTTTCTGTAGTTTTCTCCTCCTCCTCTTTAGGTACCTCTTCATCACTTGTGTCTCCAGTGTGCTCATGATGTCTTCCAGTACCTAAGGCTTCCATCCTTTCTCTCAGGGATCTTACCTCATCTCTCAATTCTGCATTGGAAATAGGTCTTCCTCACCTACCCCTACCTCTTCCAACTCTTACCTCCATCTCCTGGCACAACAAATCACTGGACACACTCTTATTGTCAGTAATATCCTTTTCTGAATCTGTTAGTAGTACAGGAGTAAGCTCAATCTTGATTTTCATTCAAGAAAACAAAACTCCAATCTCAATGACTAACAATCCACAATATTCAGAAATAAAGACTAATATTGTCCCTGCTCTAATACCAAAAATTGATGGGCTTCCCCCCCTAAGATTTATCTACGGGGATCCATTCAAATGTATAAGCACCCAACACTAAGAATCACTTGGAAATTCTGTAAAAAAAAAGAACCATAAAAATTCAGTTTCAAGCTTATTATACCTGCTGCCACAGGTATATAGTAATCGATTGCTAGTCAACCGAACCTTTGACCTTCTATTAGTTGCCGCCACCAAAAAATTAAAATCTGTTTTCTAAACTTAAACTTTAGAGTTTGTAAAAAATATTTTAAATTTTAATAAAAATATTTGTATTTGCTATTTTGTAAACTTCTAATTGGCCAATCAGAAATGATGTCATTCTTGGAGTTTGGTATCTGGTTTTCACTTGACACATGGCAATGATGACATCAGCATTTAGTATGGGTCAATTAATCCTTTTCAAGTAGAATTGCATTTGCACAAAAGCTCGCAATAATAACATATTCTATTGATCGTATCCCGAACAAGCTCCAAGCAGTTTAACACTTGTCCTCATTATCTCTCCATCCTGTTGCATATGTAAAGCAATTAATGGCTGGGATTTCCCGGAATAATCACCAATTTCAACTACAGTCATTTCGATAATTAGTTGACCTATTAGCTATTTAGGTGAATATACTCTGATTTGGCCTTTTACTGATTCTACTCAATGGACAAAATCCACATGGATTTTCCTTTTATCACCATAGAATATCCACATGGATTTCCCTTTTAACAAAGAAATGTGATAGCAGATTATAATATGTCAATCGTCACAGATTTGATTGGTATCCTGTTCTAATAACTACATTAATTCTTCATAAAATTACTATCCATATGCCATTATCTATGTGATGTGATCTTATTGCGATGGCGTATCATCCGTATGTTGGGATTTATAAACTCTACATTATGTAGTAATTAGTTTTTATACTAATATGTATATACAGTATTAAAAATGTTCCATACAATTAAAAATCATTATGGCTTTGAAAATCTGAAGACACTCCTCATGCCGAGGGACTGAGCTAAACGATGGAAATTACATAAGATTATTCAATGTTCAAAGCCCTAGGTGAAATTTATCGAACCATCATACAATTTGTAAAGATCTCGGAGATGGAATCATATACAGTCCATTTTGATCTTGAACAAAAAGACAAATTTCTATTAACCTAGCAACTTAGGAAAATTTTGAATTGACAGAAGTATTAAAGCAATTATAATCCAAGTAAAAAGAATTAAAGCTTTCTCAGTCGCAGTTTACCCTGTTTGTCAAAGTGGGTGGCCTTCTCTATCAGTATGAGCTCGAAGAAATCGCAGTTGTAGATGGCATCATAGGGCTGAGCAATCCACAGAGACAGGGGACTTGGGACTTTCTTACAATAATTCGAATATACAAGTAAATAAAAATACAAAGAATGGAGAACGAGCTAGAAACAAAGCATGCAACAATGCTACAACTTCAAAACTATAACAAATATATCATAAAAGCTTAAGGAATTGTTAACATTGGTTTAACAATGCAGGAATTAATGAAACTAAAAAATAATGTAAACAAACTATTATCTACGCTGCGTCAATTGCTGGGCCTAGATGTCACTCTGCAAGTTGTTCTAACCTCTGAAGCTCTGTCAGCTTGTCAGGACAAGAGTAAGCATTCAATTCTGTTCGGCTCGACTATTGCAGCAGAGATAGTTTTGAGATATAAACAACAAATACCTTGCACAGTTTACCCAATTCCGAGGTCCCAATTCTAAGCTGGATAGTTGCTGCGTATGCTTTCATTGTTCGTTGTGCTGGAATGAAATAAATATTGCATGTGATGGTGTAATCTAGTTACTTTGCATTTGCTTCACCAGGCTGTGTTTTTTGAATTATATGTTAAATATCATCTCTAGGCTAGCTATTTTATACAGAGATGTTTTGGATATTTTTTTTTCGGTGTAATTATAGTTGATAGTAAATATTTTTTTATGAAAAAACTTAACTTAGTTTGCATTTATTTTAGTAGACGAATAACTTTTACATTACACTATGATCCATAGGTGCAAAAGTATCATTTATTCAAAGCATTCAGACAAGTCCTATGGGTATGCAGCTTTGTACAAAGTTGTATAGTGTTTAGCTTTCATTATTGGTTGGACTGTTTTACATGTGCTAGATATAATGAAGGGTTTTGATGATGAGATTGTTCACTTAGAGAAAAAATGCAAAAGGGAACTAGAAAATACATACTCAATGGTCAACATTGACAATGTATTGCAAATGCATGGCTTGTTTCGTTTACAAAATTTTGCATATGCTGTTGGCGATTGCTTATTCAATGCATTGCAAGTGTTATAGGTATAAGCATGGCAGAGTAAATAGGAAACAGAAAAGGAACCCGTCATTTATACATGCAGGTAAAGAAACAGGTTCGTGCTATATATAAGGGACAATTGTCTGCATTTGCAAAAAAAAGGGTTAAAGCAGTAAAATAATTGGTCAAGATGCTACAGAATGAGTGAAAGGATGGCGATAATTTCGCCGAAGCTTGAAGAAAGATATAAAGGAACGACCAAATCGGGAAAGAACACTTTAAAACGAGTTGAGATTGATGCAGGATTCAACAAAAACAAACACTACATAGCCTGGACAAAAATGGCGTAATGCTGGAACAAATTTCAGGAATTTAACGTGTCAAGAAGAAAACAAACATACTAGAGCCAGAAACCTTACCGAATATACACTACAACCCTGTAAGGAAATTGATCGCCAAGCTCAGCATTCTCTCCAACTGAAAATGCAAGAAAAAATCAGCTCGCCAACTAGGGCTCTCGATTAATATATACCAGTGTCGGGTAAAGGCAGTGGCCACAGCATACTCCATTTGCTATCGTCGGTCGTCCATGCGGTCTGCCACATGTTGTGAAGATCCCTTATCCACTTGCTATTGTTGGTCGTCCATGTGGTCTACCACCTATTGTGAAGATCCCTGATCCACTTGCTATCGTCGGTAGTCCATGCGGTCTGCCACCTGTTGTGAAGATCCCTGATCTACGTTACATAATAAATAAATTATTATGTAGAAAAAACCTTCATTCTATGGCACCGAAGAGGGCACCGATGATGATCTCCAATATGGGACAAATTATTTAGGGGAATATGAAAATAACCTAAACTTTATAAACAAAACTTCGTTTTATAACATGTTCTATAATATTTAATTAAATGAATTGTACCTAACCATCTCAATCTGAAAAAAACGATCCAATAACTCAATCAAGCGATTCAAACCAACCTGCAACTGATGTGCTAATGCTTCCATAACAGTGAAAAGGAGAAGGAAGGAGGTTCCAGGCCATGAGAAGGTGAGTCCAAGATCCCTAAAAGGGATAGAGAGCAAAACTAAAACTTCCTAAAATTTAGTTTCAGAGCTTTTTGATACATGTAGGACCCTCTAAAGTTACAAGGGTTGATTCGTATTAAAGGAAGAGCAAATTGTCCCTCCTCTCCTAAAATAGCCAAATTTCCTTTTTGTCTCAAATAATTATGAATATGACGTTTGGCTTTAAGAAGCAAAACGTTGCATTTACAACCATGCCATGCTTCGCCTTGCCTCAAGGCCCGAGGGGAATTAGAAAAAGAAACGAATTCACACAATTGAATATTGGTCAATATGCATGGCTTTAGAATATCTTTCCATTCATTGAACAATTCATTTGTTTTTGTTCTTTCCATATCTACAAGTAGCAAAATTAATGCCCTTATTAAGAGACAAAACACAGTTAATTAATAGTTTTCAAATTAATTATACCTTAAAATAGGGAATGTAATGATAGCATTCTCTTGAAAAATCAATTTAAATGTTTGTAATGTTAGTGAAACTGAGTGTTAAAAGGCATTGTGAATGTTAAGGGTGAAGAGATTTTGGGTATCCATTTATAAAGTTAATGAGAGTTATAAGTAACATTATAAAAATAAAAATAAAAAATATCATTTCCATAAGTTAGTTGGAAATTTTAATACGATTTATTATTGATTTTTTTAAATATATTTATTGGCTTGATTTTATGCGAAATTAAAAAATCAATAAAATTGTAGATTTATTTTGATGTTAAACTTAAAATATTATTTAAATTATCTAAATCTTTATGTACATTAAGTGTGTTTATTTTATTTATTTATATTTGGGTCAATTTAATATCATATATATTTTATTTATAACTTATAGGTGATCCAAAACTCTTAATGGACCTATGGAATGGAAAATGTCATATTTTGAATATGGCACTTCCTATAATGAACAAAAATTTTACCTAGAAAGAACGTATAGGAGTTGTGCCCTCACTTTCATTGTCTTTCTTTTGTCTTTCTACCCTTCCTTTAGAGCATAAGTTACTTTTCAAGCCCAAATGTGCAACTCCAAGAAAGAGGTGGGTACCATTTTAGAAGGAGAAGTTGGTTTCCATCTATGATATTGAAGGAATTAACTTAACCATCCAACAAGCATTAAAAATTTATCATCTAGCTAATAAAAAATGGTTCATCCCCACTCTGTATTTAGGCTTGTCTTTATGTCCTTCACGGCCTATTTGAGATGTAGTAGTCGTTCTGGCAAAGCCGGTAAAGCTCATCCTCACTTTGTATCCATTGAAATAGAACTTGAGTCTAGAGTCATCTAAGTAGTCAAATCTCTACCTTCCTCAAAAGGATGCCTAAGTATGCTATAACAACATTTATTCTATTTTTATTGAGTTTTAAGTAGGCTATAACAAAATTTAATCTATTTTTATTGAGTTTTAATTTTTTGCATAGGCAATTGCAAACCACTAGCTATAGCAGATGCAATGTCGAGGACATTGCCACCTCGTGGCTCTTGTTTAAATATATATAAAAACTTTAACATATTATAACATTTTTTTATATAAATTTATTGAATAAATCTTTTAAACTAAAATTTTCAAATATTTATTTTGATATTCAATTAAGGCTTTTTTTTACATTTCATAAACTAACCTATTAATGAAACTAAATATTGATTTTTTTTTCTAAAAAAATATGTATTGGTTTATTCAAATGTGATGATTAATATTATAATTAGTTGATATTATACTAGAGATTTATCAAAGTTTAATAATTTATTTAGCCTTTTTATTGTTAATAGAAAAAATTATATTTTATTTTAGTAAAAAAATTTATTTTTTATTTTTCTAAATGACAATGACATAATCTTATGACTTCTTATTTATTATCTAATTATTTTCATGTTAA